>OZ021727.1:87342446-87444946 GCA_963978545.1 Linyphia triangularis | reverse complement strand
TGATTAGCATTAAGTATACGCTGTGAGATAGATCCTTCTGGGTAAATATATAGTTCCGGACAAATAACAACTTTTAAGTAACATTGTTAATTGCGCAGTTTAAATTTTAATTAATATTTTACTTTTCTAACAACGGATACTTAAAGAGCTGTAACGAATTGTTTACACATTAGAGGTCGGCGATATATCGATACGACGATATTTTTTAGGGATATTTCTGAAAAAATATCGATATTAAAAATATCGATAAAAGTCACCGATATATCGATATTTTGAAACATTTTTAGTTTTTTGATGATCGTTTTGTAGTTCCATGTGTTTTTTCAATTTTCTTTATTCCCTTTTCAAAAACTTCAAAACTAAAGTTTGAACTTGGCTGAGAGACAGTTAAAATGACACCAATATTCAATATTTTGCCATACACTTAAAAGCTATTGAAAATTATCTAACTTTTTCTTAAAATCACTGCACCAATTAAGCGAAAATATAACTTTTTTTTGTAATAGATCCATTTCAGTTGAAAAAGTAATCACCTTACAAAAAAGCAATCATATAAAGCAGAAATTCGCTCCGAAAAACTTTGTTTCAGGCAAAATTGAAAATCAAATAAATAAATAAAAAAAAAAAAAATCATGTATCGATATATCGATATTTTTTGTCCTTCTATGCAACGATATAGTATCGATATTTATTTTGATCAATATTTCCGACCTCTATTACACATCGTTCCTATCAGCCAATCAGGGCGTAGTAATCCGGTCCACACGTCGTTGTAGCATAATCAATGAACTCAAGTAAGCCTTTTCCAATGTATAGACTAGGACGCATCTCCCTGACTTCATACAGGCATCGCCTATGAATTAGAGGTCGGAAATATCGATCAAAATAAATATCGATACTATATCGTTGCATAGAAAAAGATATCGATAAAATATCGATACATGATTTTTTTTAAATTTGATATTCAATTTTACCAGAAACGAAGTTTTTTGGGGCAAATTTCTACTTTTCATGATTGCTTTTTGTAAGGTTGCTACTTTTCGAACCGAAATGGATCGATTACTAAAGAAAAAGTTATATTTTCGCTTAATTGGTGCAGTAATTTTTTAAGAAAATCTTAGATAATTTTCAATATCTTTTAATGGCAACGCTGAATATTTAGCGTAATATTTTTACAATGTAAATAATTGAGAAATTAACAGAGCGATGAATGAATATATATATAATTAACAAGATTTTTCCAATTTTATTTTAATTTTCAAAAACCAGGAAGGTGCACCCCCTTGTACCTTCCTGTTGGCATTTATGAAGTGTATGGCAAAATATTGAATATTTGTGCCATTTTAACTGTCTCTCAGCCTAGTCCAAACTTTAGTTTTGAAGTTTTTGAGAAGGGAATAAAGAAAATTGAAAAAACACATGGAACTACAAAACGATCATTAAACAGGGTACCCACTCAAATTACAGAATGAAAATCAATGACTTTTAAGGACCTAATTAATGTTTTTAAGGACCTTTGAAAATTTGTTTTCATGCATTATGTTTATATATAAATTTTTAATAAAGTATATTCTACCAAAAAAGTTACAAGTTGGTGGATGCGTAAAACAAATAAGTCGGAAAATTCCGATACGGTGCTGATAAGTGGCGGTCACGTGGGAATAGCAAGTCCGAGTTGTATTTTTAAAAATTGTGCAGTTGGGCACACATCTGCCAAAATTAAGGACTTTTAAGCACCTCTAAGCATTTTCAGGCACTTTCAAGGCCTTGAAAACAAGTTCAAAAATATTAAGCACTTTTAATGAATTTCAATGACCGTGGGAACCCTGTTAAAAAACTAAAAATGTTTTAAAACAGCGATATATCGGTGACCGTTATCGATATTTTTCATTTAATAACGATATTTAAAAAAAAAATATATCGATAAAAATATCGTCGTATCGATAAAACACATGAAACAACAAAACAATCATTAAAAAACTAAAACTGTTTGAAAACATCGATACATCGGTGACTTTTATCGATATTTTTCGTATAATATCGATATTAAAAAAAAAATCGATATATCGTTACATCGCCGACCTCTACTATGAATAATCCAAACTTAACCAACCATCAGCATTTCTCACCGTGGATAAAAATGGCTTTCCCGGAAATCAACCCGAGGACCAGGGCCAGGAGACACAAGATATCAAAAAAGTACCCGGGCAGTTTCCTTATTACACTCTACCCCCCCCCCCCCGACATTACAGGGCCAATATCATGCAAATGATTCTTCCTCCTCAAAGTGGGTTATCACACTGGTGATGATGATCACTAGCGTTCATTTCTTAACTTCCACCCCCGGGGCCGCAAGGAAGGACTGGGAGATGAATATAAATATAAGAAGAATGCCTTCTTTATGGAATGGCTAAAAGGGGGGAGAAGGTAGCTTTTATTCCTGATGTTTGTGGGGGAGGGGAGTTCGATATCGGTTCGGAGGGACAGCTGTCATTTTCTTCCGACACTGGAGATGGGAATTGGAAAGGGTGACAGAGAATGTGGGAGTTTTTGTTTTTCGAGAATCATCGAATTGGTTTGGCGCCTGGTGTATTAAATCGGTTGTAGTGATATATACCTTGAATGGAAAATACTCGGAGGGGGGGGGGAGGGGGGAATGCATCATTTGTTCCTTGAAGCAGGAACAGCGAATGATGATATTCTTATTTTTAGCACCGTAAGGAGCATGCAGTTAGCAATAGTGAAACAAAGGAGAAATTTTATCCAGGCAGAAAAAAGCCGACCAAACGGTATAGTGGTTAGCGTGCTAGCTTCTAGACCGCGAGGTTGCGGGTTCGTGTTAGGCATGGGTGTTTGTAATTGTATGTTGGCTTGTCTAATGACGAATGTTTCGGCGCATTATAGCCCTCGTGTTGCTGACGGCGCCAGATAATCTGAAAACAACCAACCAACCAGGCAGAAAGAAAAAAAAGAAGAAGAAAAAAAAGAGAAAAAAAAAAAGAAAGAAAGAAAAGGTGTGTGTGTGGGGGGGGGGGGGGGGGGAAACCACTTCAAATCTTTACCACCATGTGGCAATTTAAGGAATTATAATGAGGACAACTTCATAGGCTGAACTTTATAGCGAAAATTCTAAATGAGATTTAAACAAAAAAGATAACCTAATAGATTTTTCAATATCTGACCTATACTTATACAACAGGGTGGCCACAAAATTAAGGAAAAAAAGTTCCCTGATTTCGCTGACAGATTTCTAAAAAATTCCCTGATTTTAGGGCAAACTATTTTTCAAATGTCTCCAATTTTCTTAGGTTTTCCAGATGTCTAAACCCCTTTATCAAATAGAACATGTATGCTAAAGAGAAAATATGCAATTTAAAAAAAAAAAAAAAAAAAAAAATAGTTTTTCTGGTAATGAAAAGTTTAAATTATTCCGTAACATTAAACTTCTAATGGCTTACCACCATAAATCTCCACGTAAATAGCGCCAAAATATGGATGAACGTGCCTTAAACAATACAAAATTTTGCTGATTTTCATGAAATTTCAAAAAGTTCCCTGACATTTCCCTGATTTTTTCCAGAATCAGAAAGCTCCCTGATATTTCCCTGAATTCCAGATTTTCTCGGTTCTGTGGCTTGATAAATGATAAAATTCTCTACAACTTTAGTAAGTACAGTACACAAAATGTTATGAAAATTTGTTAATTACTAAAGAATATATAAACAACTGAAATTGTGAAAATCCTGCATAAACAAGCGATACGATAATATCAGCCTAATAAGCACATTATATTCAATTTTAATAATATTATTTCTTTTTAATTACATTAGACGTTGGAACTTAGTTACTTATAATTTTCTTAATTGAATTAGTTTTTAATTTCAATTACCCATATGTTAACATAGGATAATGAAAGTATTGGATTCGGTCAAGAAATTTGCATTCCTACACGTTTCGGAACGTGCTGGAAGTTCAAAAAACAAACTTGCCGTCATCCAATCACTGTGAAATAGCATTTAACCGATCATTAAAGAAACTCTTTCCTGTAAACAAACAAACTAATAAAATTGTTTTAATCCGAATAAGTAAAAGCTATTTGGAAGTGAACGCATAAATTCACAATCATTTTTAAAAATAAATTTTGAAACGCAGTTTGGAATAGATACAGATGTTTTTAATATTTAAAATTAGAGATGCAAACACCAAGCACACGCTGACAACAAAATCGGCGCTATGTTAATAAATATAAAAATTGGTAATAGATATAAAGGACTTGTATTAAAAATTTCGTTTTTATGGGTTATATTATTTAAAATAACGAAAATATGAAAACAAAAACGACAAATTGCACCAATCCATTGTAATTGTATTGTAGAGATTAGTATAAAGTGTAACTAAAAGTTGTGAGATGACCAACACCAACAAGACACAAGATTATTTGTCACCCGCTTGCAAAAAAAAAAAAAAAAAAAAAAAAAATAATTCCCGCTGTTGGTTTGCGACACATCGGTCGATCGAATTCTCAAACAATTTCTCTCTCTCTCTTTTTTTTTTTTTTTTTTTCCTTTTTCCTTCCCAATTCTATTGAACGATTTCTCTTTTTTTTTAAAAATTATATTGAACGATTAGAATCGATCATTTATTTCTATCACAAGAGGATTGATGAGATATAATTATTTTTCAATTACGAGTTCGAGAAGAAATCGCTTTCCGATGTAGGAAGAAAAAAGAAATGTGCGATTATAGATAGCAGTTTTTTTTTTACAGTTAATTAAAAATCCCTTTTGAAATATATATTCCGCGTAAAAAATTCTCAAAATGATAGATTAACCCTAGCTGAATTCAGACCATTTAGAACTTATAGATTGTACTTAGGTATTAAAATAAAATAATTACTAAATAAAACTAAACCATAATTATTTTTATCATCAAATAAAACCACAAACCATTGCAGGATATTATTCCGAATTAATTACTACCGGTAAAATATTCACCAGTTGCAATCAATATAAAAGAGGCATCAATATATATTTTTCAATAATTTTCCATTCGGAAAAGAGGTCCCTTGTATAGCACTACGTAGTTTCATTTTTCTAAACTGAATAGACACTACGGTGATCTTAGCAAATAGTCGCGTGTCTATTGTCAGGCTGCCTTGTGGATTTCCGGGTTTTCTCCCATTCATAACCCAAATGCGCAGCAGTATTCCCTTGAAAGACCTTCTGGAAGGCACCCTTTGAAACTTGTACTATACATAGTAGTCCACCTCTAATTCCAGGTCCTCCTCTAATGATATTCCATTATTGTTTATCCCTCGTGTAGTTCTTGTGCTAAAACAATCTCCAATACAACGAATCTTCCAGTCATTGAGCATAACAAAGTACAAAAAAGACGACTAAAAAGTCATTGAGCATAAACAAGTACAAAAAAGACGACTAAAAAGTCATTGTGTATAAAAAAAAGTACAAAAAGACGATTAAAAAGTCATTGAGCATAAAAAAGTACAAAAAAGACGACTAAAAAGTCATTGTGTATAAAAAAAGTATAAAAAGACGACTAAAAAGTCATTGAGCATAAAAAAGTACAAAAAAGACGACTAAAAAGTCATTGTGTATAAAAAAAGTACAAAAAGACGATTAAAAAGTCATTGAGCATAAAAAAGTACAAAAAAGACGACTAAAAAGTCATTGTGTATAAAAAAAGTATAAAAAGACGACTAGAAAATCATTGAGCATAAAAAAGTACAAAAAGACGACTAAAAAGTCATTGAGCATAAAAAAGTACAAAAAGACGACTAAAAAGTCATTGAGTATAAAAAAAAGTACAGTAAACAGGGTGGCCACAAAATTCAGGAAAAAAAGTTCCCTGACAGATTTCTACAAAATTCCCTGATTTTAGGACAAACTTTTTTTTCGAATTTCCCCAATTTTCTTAGGTTTTCTAGATGTCTAGACATCCTGATTAAATAGAACATGTATGCTATAGAGATAATATGCAATTTTTAAAAAAAAAATAGTTTTGCTGGTAACGAAAAGTTTAAATTATTCCGTAACATTAAACTTCTAATGGCTTACCACTACAAATCTCCAGGTAAATAGCTCCAAAATATGGATGAATGTGCCTTAAACAATTTAAAATTTCCCCGATTTTCATGAAATTTTTCAAAAGATCCCTGACATTTCCCCGATTTCCAGGTTTTCCCGGTTCTGTGGCCACACTTTGAAAAAGACGACTTCAAGCACCAAATCAAACGATTACAATTGATAATTATCGAAACCCTTAACACTGACCCGCTTTCTTTGGATTCTTTACCAAAACAAAGAGGTGTGTGACCTTACTTCTTTAACGGGTCCTCTTCCTTCAACGCATAAAAACCGGGTAACGGGTCAACGAATCTCCACCCATTGTTCCTTCTTCACTTCCAAGCGATTCTTCTTTAGGCATTCTTTCTTATGAAATGACAAGGGGGATTATGGGAGTCGGCAGGTCGGAGGATCAGACAAGGGGGTTCACGAGATCACCGTGTCAAGGGTGTTGCCCACACCCGTTCTATTTCGAGAATCGTCTGAAATTTACTTCCCGGTTCGACTCGGATAGGGGGGGGGGGGGGGGCGACCTCTAAATTCGAGATGGTGGGCGGATTTTGGGTGGGCCCAGTTCCGTCAAGGGCGGAGGTCACATGAGAGAGAGGCTTGAATGCAAGCCCGTATATCACACATCGTGACAACGTTTTTAAGATAGTTTATGGCTTTTGAAAAAAAAACAAAAAAAAACTGTAAGCAACAAGGTTGAGCAGCATATTTTTGTTGCGCTGAATTAATTTTGCATTCAACTATATGGCATTTATTGAATGAATGATGGGTAAGTTCATGTGTTGCGAAATATTATTGCAAAACACTTTATGTAAGCATTCATAAAGTTTTGACTTTGAAGTGCTTACAGCTTCGCTTCTGCAAAAAATATTTTTGTAAAACATTTTATATGGTTGACTGTGAAGCGCTCACAACTTTGCTTCAGCTAACTATTTTTATGAAACATTTTAAATGGCTGACTATGAAGTGCTTACAGCTTTGCTTTTGCCAAATATTTTTATAACTCATTTTATATGGTCGACTTTGAAGTGCTTACAGCTTTGCTTCTGCAAAAAATATTTTTGTAAAACATTTTATATGGTTGACTGTGAAGCGCTCACAACTTTGCTTCAGCTAACTATTTTTATGAAACATTTTAAATGGCTGACTATGAAGTGCTTACAGCTTTGCTTTTGCCAAATATTTTTATAACTCATTTTATATGGTCGACTTTGAAGTGCTTACAGCTTTGCTTCTGCAAAAAATATTTTTGTAAAACATTTTATATGGTTGACTGTGAAGCGCTCACAACTTTGCTTCAGCTAACTATTTTTATGAAACATTTTAAATGGCTGACTATGAAGTGCTTACAGCTTTGCTTTTGCCAAATATTTTTATAACTCACTTTATATGGTCGACTTTGAAGTGCTTACAGCTTTGCTTCTGCGAAAAATATTTTTGTAAAACATTTTATATGGTTGACTGTGAAGCGCTCACAACTTTGCTTCAGCTAACTATTTTTATGAAACATTTTAAATGGCTGACTATGAAGTGCTTACAGCTTTGCTTTTGCCAAATATTTTTATAACTCATTTTATATGGTCGACTTTGAAGTGCTTACAGCTTTGCTTCTGCAAAAAATATTTTTGTAAAACATTTTATATGGTTGACTGTGAAGCGCTCACAACTTTGCTTCAGCTAACTATTTTTATGAAACATTTTAAATGGCTGACTATGAAGTGCTTACAGCTTTGCTTTTGCCAAATATTTTTATAACTCATTTTATATGGTCGACTTTGAAGTGCTTACAGCTTTGCTTCTGCAAAAAATATTTTTGTAAAACATTTTATATGGTTGACTGTGAAGCGCTCACAACTTTGCTTCAGCTAACTATTTTTATGAAACATTTTAAATGGCTGACTATGAAGTGCTTACAGCTTTGCTTTTGCCAAATATTTTTATAACTCACTTTATATGGTCGACTTTGAAGTGCTTACAGCTTTGCTTCTGCGAAAAATATTTTTGTAAAACATTTTATATGGTTGACTGTGAAACGCTCACAACTTTGCTTCAGCTAACTATTTTTATGAAACATTTTAAATGGTTGACTTTGAAGTGCTTACAGCTTTGCTTTTGCCAAATATTTTTATAACTAATTTTATATGGTCGACTTTAAAGTGCTTACAGCTTTGCTTTTGCCAAATATTTTTATGGGACATTTTAGGGTCGACTTTGAAGGGTTGCCCATATAAATACAACTTTATTTATGAAAAATATTTTTGTGAAACATTTTATACGGTTGACTTTGAAGTGCTGATAACTTTGATTCTGCTAAATATTTTCGTAAAACATTATAAGTAGTTGACTTTGAAGTGCTTACAACTTGGCGATAGTAATTTAAATTAAGTATCCTTTGTTTTACATTGAGAATGATCTTAAAATAGACGTAATAAATGTATTATATCAGAATATTACTTGAGAAATTACCCCATAACTTTGTTACAAAGCCCGTATACAAACATAAATTTCCTTATCTGATAACTTTTTTTTTGCGGTCGCTGATTGGCTCGAACGCTTTTCTATTCTAAGCATTCATAATATGATATTTATCTACTTTTGTAGAGTAGAATCTTAACAACTAAAGTTCACCATTGAATGATTATTAACATACTTCAACCGAATTTGATCAAAACTAACTTATTTTGAACAATAATCCTATATCCTAAATCTAAAAAAAAATATTAGTCATAATATGGGTGAAATAGATAAGAAAAAAGTAAATAGTCAATTAGTAAGACTCTTTTTCCCCCAAAGTGTATAAAATGTCTTGAGATCGTTAAATATCACACTAATTTTTTCTTTTTATCAAATTTGAATTCAACACATTGTGCATTCTGCCTTTGATTTGCACTGCCTTTGGAATGGTGTGTAGAGCATTCGCTTCGTAGAGTCTCGGGATAGAGTCCGGATCGTCTCTCTGCAATCTCTGATTTAAAAAATGAATAGACCCCGATAGCGATTGAGACAGATATACCAACGTTCATTTTGGATGTAGTTTTTGTGGGTTTTTTCCATCCAAGAAGTAAATACGAAGTAGATTTCGTTGAGAGGCGATTACCTTATATTCTATAGTTTCAACGATGTTTTGGGAAGCATAGTCCTAGTGAAGACTTTGAGTAAGATTCTCCAATCAAGTAATATACAAATTTCAAACCAGTATCGTATACCTTAGATTAAATTATAATGAGATAATCTAAGGGCCTTATTATACAGAGACACTCGAGTGGCAAACGCGCATCATCAATCTGGCCACTGCTATGGCTCAGTATAATTAGCTCTATAAAGGAAACATAACACCACTCAAAATCATCGATGCGTTATCAATTACAAGATCTTTATTTAAGGCATTCCAAATAGCGAATGATAAGAAACCTGCGCAGCGAGCGGCGAACAATCTCCCCCTCTCGCCAATATTCGCCACACACCCCACCGGTGAACAGAATGTTCACCCAATTAAACATATAATGCAAATCAAAGCAATGAAATAAACAATCAAATGAAAATAAACAATTAAGATACATACTTAAAGATCTCGCAACAAATCAATTTTAAAATTAATTAATAATGTACTCTTCATTAACATAAATGTGAAAAATAAGAACAAATTAGTTTAAGAACATCATGTAATTTCTAAAGGATAAAGCAATTGGATTGGTTTTCTGAAGAGACCTTTAGAAGTTTTAACTAAACAAGATCTAACATTATTGTCTCTTCCAATATATATCTCTTTGATTACCCCAAGTTCCCACAATAATTTTGACTTAACATTCCCTTCAACAATCACCACATCATTTAATTGCAAGTTTTTACGAAGAGATGGGGATTTAAAGTTATTAACAGTCTTTAGCTGGAGTAAGTACTGTTCTTTCCAGCGTCTCCAAATTTGTTTCAAAAGGAGTGTCTGGTAAGTCTTTCTCCTTTGGTATGATTGCTTGGCCGCTGTAGAGTCAATCAGTTCGATGAAATGTACAGGGTATTTGGAATCACCATAACCTAATTCGAGGAAGTGAGCCGGCGTGAGAGGTTCTGGCTCCCCTGGGTCATTCTCTACATAGGTTAGAGGTCGATTGTTGACGATGACTTCAACCTTTGAGAGAATCGTTGAAAGTTCTTCAAATGTCACAAGTGCCTTGCCAAGTATTTTACGCAGTGGTTCCTTTACAGTCTTAACAAGGCGTTCGTAGAAGCCACCCCACCAAGGGGCACGTTCAACTATGAATTTCCAGCGGATACCTTTGTCTGCGACGAAATTTTGTAACTTGCTGTCTTTCAAGATGTTAGTGAAATACGTTAACTCTCTTTGAGCCGCTTTAAATGTACGAGCATTGTCGGAGTAAATCACTTGGCAATTACTTCTTCGTGCAAGGAACCTTCGAAAAGCAAGTAAAAAACACTTTGTGGACATGTCCGATACTAGTTCCAAATGAACGGCTCGTGTTACAGCACACGTAAACAAAGCGACGTAAGATTTTTGAGTATCTTTACTGTTCTTCACAAGGATTGCACCTGTAAAATCAACACCTACGATTTGAAAAGGAGGAGATCGGGAAATTCTATCTCGTGGCAACTGACCACTCAGTTGATCAGCTGGTTTGGCATTATATTTTTTGCAAATGAGACAGTTGCGAATGACCGTTTTAACTAATTGACGGATTTTAGGTACCCAATAATGTTTTCGAAGTTGAGTCAAAGTCGCAGATACACCACAATGACCTATTTCTCCATGTTCTCTAGTCACAAGTAACTCGGTAAATTTAGAGCGTCGAGGAAGAATTACAGGATGCTTTTCACCAAAGCATAACTCTGCTTCGAGCAACCGTCCAGTAATTCGTAACAAACTGTCTTTATCCAAATAAGGCACTAAACTCTTTATTTCCGAGTTATTCTGAAGTTGCTTGTTACTTCTTAAAGCTGATATTTCAGCAGAATAGAATTCGGTTTGAACGTATTTGATCCAAAAATATTCAGCATTTTGTATCTCATCTGCAGTAAGATACAAGCTCAATGATTTATTTAAGTTCTTAACATTGTTCACGAATCGAAAAATCCATGCGGTTACTCTCAAAAGTTTTTTAAGACTGCTGAATCGTTCTATGTCGACAAGAGATTCCTTCGGTTGGGTAACTGCCACATGCACACTGGAACGAAGTTCCAATTCTTCAGAACAAAGTTCCGAATCTAAAATTGGACGATGAAGATTTGGCCAATGGTCAGGTGGTAGTTTAAGCCAAGGTGGACCGTTCCACCACAGTTCGTTTTGCACTAAATTGAGAGCAGATGTACCACGCGAAATGAGATCAGCAGGATTGTCCTTTCCTGGACAGTGTCCCCACCGGATCGGGTCGGAGAGCATTTGGATTTCTTCAACACGATTTTTTACGTAAGGTTTGAATGTTGAAGAATCGCCGCGAATCCAGTAGTACGAAATAAGAGAATCTGTCCAGTAGTAAATGTTGGCGTCGAATCTGAGGCAAGTTGATACCTGTTTAGCCAACCTAGCTGACAATAAAGCTGCTGTCAATTCAAGTCGGGGCACTGTCATTGACTTCAAAGGTGCTAGACGACCCATCGAGCAAATAAAACTCGTCTCAATTTCATTGTTACGAGTAACAAAACGCAAGTACAATACTGTACCGTAGGCTGTCTTACTCGCGTCGGAGAAACAGTGTATCTCAAACATTGATACATCTTGTTCTAATTTACCTAAATAGTACCGAGGTATCTTTATCTCAGTCAAGTCCTCAGCTTCGCTACTCCACTGCTGCCACTGGTGGCGTAGCTTCGGAGGAAGTTCCGAGTCCCAGTCCACTCCCAGAGTCCAAAGATCTTGAAGTACACGTTTCAGTTTGATGACAAATGGGCCGATAATCCCTATAGGGTCGAAGATACGCCCAACTACACTTAGAATAAATCTCTTTGATTCGATTTTACGAGACATAAACTTCAATAAGTCTTTCGGATCAAAATAAATCAAATCTCTTTCTGGATCCCAAGAAAGTCCTAAAACCTTAATCGGTAGACTAAGATCAACAGCAACAGTTTCAGAGAATTCTGGCTCAACCCTTTCTTGTTGCCATAACAAATAAAGTTGCTTCGAGTTAGTTCGCCACTTGCGGAGTAACATGCCAGCATCACTGAATATTTGCAAGCACTCCATGGAGGTACGTAGAGCGTCCTGAGCATCATTTCGGCCGGATATGACGTCATCAACATACACAGAGCTGTTTAGCAAATTAAATGTATGAGGATACTGTTCCTTGTATTTTTTGAAATGATGTTTTAAAGTTGCTGCAAGCAGGTATGGACTAGGCCTAAGTCCAAAAAGAACTCTCGTGAAATTTAGGACGTAGGGATTATTGTTTAGATTATCAGTCCAGAAGAAACGCGTGAAATCTCGATCAGCAAGGTCCAATTCAATTTGAAGGAAAGCCGATTTCACATCAGCTGTAAAGGCCACAGAATTTTCTCGAAATCTCAGAAGCAGTTCTAAGATATTGGGATGCAAATTTGGTCCAGTATATAGAGTCTCATTTAACGACAAATTTTTATCTTCGTGAGCTGAACCATCGAAAACGACTCGAAGCCGACTTGTGGTTTTGTCGCTACGTATCACTGCATGATGGGGTAGGTAAAATCCCTGACTATTCGACAAAGATTCACAAGAAGTACGCTCAACGATACCTTCCCTAACATAATCATCAATTACATCCTTATACTCACAAAACAACTCGTGATCACATTTGAATCTACGAACCAACCCCTCAAAGCGTTTACGCGCAACAAACTCATTATTTTGTAAAGCCTCTCTCATACCTGGTCTCCATGGCAAACTTACGCGATATCGACCATCTACGAAACTAATTGAGTTATCAAACTCACTTAGTACCTCTTCATCCGCCTTACCCCAAGACACCGAATCCTTATCATGTATCCCTAAACTTTCAATCTCCCAAAACCTTCTTAACTCAGCCGAAACAGATTCATCTTCACTGTGAATCAAATGCACCGAAGTACATTCGCTCTGCTCATCGCATCTACCCTGAAGAGACCATCCCAGACTGGTGTCGACAGCAACCAATGATGAATCAAGTCTTTTTATTTGATTTGTTAAAGACCAATAAAAATCTGAACCAATTAACAACGAAATTTCACAACTCCCAGTTGATTCACTACAACTAAACGTCAATCTAACACCTCTCGATTCCATTTCCTTCCAAACTTCTGGGTTCGGAAGACTAAGTGTCGCCTTAGAAATTTCCTCAATTTCCAATGCCTCAATCACAGTCTCCTGCCCATTCAATACATTCCTTAGTCTAACTTCTACCTTGCAACAAGTTTGATTTTTAGGAGTTTTTGATCCGAACGAGTAAATATTTAGCTTTTCCAAACCTATTTTTTTTAATCCCAATCTACGGGATACATCTTTCTTAACAAAAGTCTTTTCCGATCCATTGTCAAAAAGACAAAATATTTTATCCGATGAAGTGCTACCGATAATTTCTACCTTAACACATTGCAACAAAACGCCACTGCAATTATTCATAACAGAATTTGAAGTCGTCGATTTAACGTCAACAGAGTTTTCTTTCAAGTCTAAATGCGAATTTTGTTTTTTAGAATTTTCTAACTTGAAGCAAATAGCGCGAGCATGGCGACCCTGACAGTAAGTACAAACAATCCCTTTGCAACCCTTTACACGGCAATTAGTGTTGCAACATAAAAAACACCTACGTTCCTTAATAAGCTTATCCCTCTTTTGTTGAACGCATAAATTCTCACACAAATCAGATGAATGAGTATTATTTTCGGAACAAAATATACAACTAAAACGCGCAGCTGCAAGGAGTTCGGTTGCAGATCCGCTCACAGTTGATTTGTTATGATTTGAAGAAAATCGCGAATTACTCTTTTGTTGCGTCTGGGTTAAGAATCTAGGCGCCCTCTCGGAGAATTTATTCGAATGTGAGCCTTTGATTTGTGACTCATGTGATTTTACTAAAGCGTCCGTGCGCTCACGACTTTGAACTTCATTGCGTAGATATGATGTTAAATCAGTGATTTGGGACTGCTTATCTTTATAAATTCGATTGAATTCTAACGCCAAATTAGGGGGAATAGCTTTCATAATTATCGGAAACAAAAGACAGCTATAAGAATTAGGAGATATTCCTAGCGTTTCGAGTCCCCTAATATTTAATTCCAATTGATCATACAGATTTCTTAACGCGATAACATCAAATGATTTGCGAACTGGGGTCAAATTTAACAAACTATTCATATGATAGTCAACTATAAGCTCCTTACGTCCGAATCTATTTTCTAGAATTTTAATGGCTGCGGCATAATTTTCTGAAGTCAGCGTTAAACCTCGTATTGCCAATTCAGCATCAGATGTGACAACCGATTTTAAATAGCAAAATTTGTCCACATCACTCAAACTTGAATTTTCATGCACTGCTGATTTAAATCTAGCCCAAAAACTAGGGAAACTACTTATATCTTTGCCTGAAAAAGACTCTAAAGTAAGTTTTGGCAAGCGTGATTGATTTGTTAAAGCAGAAGGAAACGGGCTATTTACAGGAAGTGTTACGTTTTGCTGTTGTGTTTCCCGCGAATTTTGAATACTAACTGAACTTGGAATCGAAACCGATTCTATATAACGCTCAGCGCGGGTTTTCCAAATTATAAATTTATCTCCATATTCTTCACGAGTTAATATTTCATCTTCCAGATTATCGATATCTATTAAACCCTCGACTTCCTTATCGAGTTTACTTAATTCCTCAAATTTAGAAATTAACTGTACATATATTTCATGTACTACTGTTTTGTCGGCAGAATTATTTATTTCGGATTCCAATTTATTAGTTTGCCTTGTCAAAATAGACCTTATGACAGAACGAGTCTTTTTTGTTCTTTCTAATAAAGCCAGATTTGATGCATCCATTTTAAACCGAAACACTTTACAAGCAAAACAAATATTAAAATGACAATACCATACTAATCCAAAATGCAGCAATCTAGTACAAATTTCAGCTCCACAAACAGAAAACCAATATTAGAATCCACTCTAACTTATTAATTACTTTCCTTTAATCAAAAAACGAACAACTTCAATTTTCGCAACACCGACACACGAAAGCTACGAAATAAACCGAACAAAAACTCACCCCAACATGCAGCGAAAACATGCGCCAATAATCCAAAGTGGTTAGTATCACTCACAACACAATAATTCCCAACAACACAACATTTCCCGGCCGATGCACTATTCTATAAAGGAAACATAACACCACTCAAAATCATCGATGCGTTATCAATTACAAGATCTTTATTTAAGGCATTCCAAATAGCGAATGATAAGAAACCTGCGCAGCGAGCGGCGAACAATCTCCCCCTCTCGCCAATATTCGCCACAAGCTCCATAGGATTGCATGTTTCGCTTAAGGACTGAGGGCCACAAGCGACAGACGCAACGTCTAGCCACAGCAGTGGCTGAGTATAATAAGCTCTATAGGATTGTATGTTTCGCTTAAGGACTGAGGGCCACAAGCGAAAGACGCAACGTCTAGCCACAGCAGTGGCTGAGTATAGTAAGCTCTATAGGATTGTATGTTTCGCTTAAGGACTGAGGGCCACAAGCGAAAGACGCAACGTCTAGCCAATTGCAGTGGCTGAGTATAGTAAGCTCTATAGGATTGCATGTTTCGCTTAAGGTCTGAGGGCTACAAGTGAAAGACGCAACGTCTAGCCACAGCAGTGGCTGAGTATAGTAAGCTCTATAGTATTGCATGTTTCGCTTAAGGTCTGAGGGCTACAAGTGAAAGACGCAACGTCTAGCCACAGCAGTGGCTGAGTATAGTAAGCTCTATAGTATTGCATGTTTCGCTTAAGGTCTGAGGGCTACAAGCGAAAGACGCAACGTCTAGCCACAGCAGTGGCCAAGTATAGTAAGCTCTATAGGATTGCATGTTTCGCTTAAGGTCTGAGGGCCACAAGCGACAGACGCAACGTCTAGCCACAGCAGTGGCTGAGTATAATAAGCTCTATAGGATTGCATGTTTCGCTTAAGGTCTGAGGGCTACAAGTGAAAGACGCAACGTCTAGCCACAGCAGTGGCTGAGTATAGTAAGCTCTATAGGATTGCATGTTTCGCTTAAGGTCTGAGGGCTACAAGCGAAAGACGCAACGTCTAGCCACAGCAGTGGCCAAGTATAGTAAGCTCTATAGGATTGCATGTTTCGCTTAAGGTCTGAGGGCCACAAGCGACAGACGCAACGTCTAGCCACAGCAGTGGCTGAGTATAATAAGCTCTATAGGATTGCATGTTTCGCTTAAGGTCTGAAGGCTACAAGTGAAAGACGCAACGTCTAGCCACAGCAGTGGCTGAGTATAGTAAGCTCTATAGGATTGCATGTTTCGCTTAAGGTCTGAGGGCTACAAGTGAAAGACGCAACGTCTAGCCACAGCAGTGGCTGAGTATAGTAAGCTCTATAGGATTGCATGTTTCGCTTAAGGTCTGAGGGCTACAAGTGAAAGACGCAACGTCTAGCCACAGCAGTGGCTGAGTATAGTAAGCTCTATAGGATTGCATGTTTCGCTTAAGGTCTGAGGGCTACAAGTGAAAGACGCAACGTCTAGCCACAGCAGTGGCCGAGTATAGTAAGCTCTATAGGATTGCATGTTTCGCTTAAGGTCTGAGGGCTACAAGTGAAAGACGCAACGTCTAGCCACAGCAGTGGCCGAGTATAATAAGCTCTATAGGATTGCATGTTTCGCTTAAGGTCTGAGGGCCACAAGCGACAGACGCAACGTCTAGCCACAGCAGTGGCTGAGTATAATAAGCTCTATAGGATTGCATGTTTCACTTAAGGACTGAGGGCCACAAACGACAGACGCAACGTCTAGTCACAGCAGTGGCTGAGTATAGTAAGCTCTATAGGATTGCATGTTTCGCTTAAGGTCTGAGGGCTACAAGTGAAAGACGCAACGTCTAGCCACAGCAGTGGCTGAGTATAATAAGCTCTATAGGATTGCATGTTTCGCTTAAGGTCTGAGGGCTACAAGTGAAAGACGCAACGTCTAGCCACAGCAGTGGCTGAGTATAATAAGCTATATAGGATTGCATGTTTCGCTTAAGGACTGAGGGCCACAAGCGACAGACGCAACTTCTAGCCACAGCAGTGGCCGAGTACAATAATCTCTATAGGATTGTATGTTTCGCTGCGAGAGCCGTCTAGCCACAGCAGTGGCCGAGTATAATAAGCTCCATAGGATTGTATGTTTTGCTTAAGGACTGAGGGCCACAAGTGAAAGACGCAACTTCTAGCCACAGCAGTGGCCGAATACAATAAGCTCTATAGGATTGCATGTTTCGCTGCGAGAGCCGTGTCCGAGTGACTGAAGCGGTGGCGCGCGTTCGCCACTCGAGTGGTTTTGTATAATAAGGCCCTAAGCTGAAACAATAAACAACTTCAATAATGATGACCTCTGACGTAATTAGAATAACAAACAACTTGATGTTTGCATAATAATTCAAGTGAACATGTTTCAATTGATATAATTTATTAATCTGCGTGATCAATAGCATATCCGACCATGTCTAATGAAATGCACTGAAGCGCACAATGGATTAAGAGTGAAAAGTACTCACTCACTAGATCACTCAAAATAGTTTTTTTTGGACTGTGACTTTCTTTATTCGCTAATTAGGAAGCCTTCCGCAAAGCAACATTAGCTTTGTGCTCAAAAATAGAAAATGAAATATGTCCAATTACCAAAGATTGCTCTAACGATGTTGTGTATCAGCAAACGGAACAGTTGATTGGGCAAATCGAACAAACCCAGATAATTGGAGTGTAGCATTAATTAAAAAGCTTCGCTTTCAAGAACATTCTGCATCACTTATGTCAGTTCTGACCTTTTGATGCATTCAGAGACAATGACCCATCCAGAAGTTTTTTTTTTATTCAATACACAATAAGCACCACGTGACGTTTTATTGATTTCTATTAATCTTTCGTTATCGTCTGTCAGCAGCAGTTCAGGAAGTGAAGTGAAGCTGCCTATGCGGAAGAGAGATAAACGAAGCACAAAGCATAGGCGGAAGTATACTGTTATGATAGATCGTGGGAGGCGAAAGTTACTTTTTTAGGTACTGCACTAATTAAGAAATATAAAAAGTTTCGGCGGAATGAAAATTTTAAATTACTCCGTAACATTAAACTCCAAACGATTACCACCACAAATCTCCGGGTAAATGACTCCAAAATATAGATGAACGGGAAAACGTGTCTTAAAGAATAACAGAACATTTCCCTGATTTTCGTGAAATTTTAAAAAAATCATTGATACAGGGTGGCCACAAAATTCAGGAAAAAAAAGTTCCCTGATAATTCCCTGACGGATTTTTAAAAAATTCCCTGATTTTAGAGCAAACTTTTCTTCAAATTTCCCCAATTTTCTTAGGTTTTCCAGATGTCTAGACACCCTGATCAAATAGAACATGTATTCTAAAGAGATAATATACAATTTAAAAAAAAAAAAAAATTAGTTTTGCTGGTAATGAAAAGTTTAAATTATTCCGTAGCATTAAACTTCTAATGGCTTACCACTACAAATCTCCATGTCAATAGCGCCGAAATATATATGAGAGTGCCTTAAACAACACAAAATTTCCCTGATTTTCATAAAATTTTAAAAAGTTCCCTGACATTTCCCTAATTTTTTCCAAAATCAGAAAGATCTCTGACATTTTCCTGATTCAGGGTGGCCACAAAATTTAGGAAAAAAACTTCTTTGACAATTCCTTAATTTCCCTGATAGATTTCTAAAAAAATTCTCTGATTTCACGGCAAATTTTTTTTTCAAATTTCCCCAACTTTTCCAAGTGTGTAGACACCCTGATCAAATAGAACATGTATGCTAAAAGGATACTATGCCAATTTTTTAAAAATAGTTTTGGCGGTAATGAAAAGTTTAAACTATTCCGTATTATTACACTTCTAATGATTACCACCACAATTTTCAGTGGAAAATGACGCCAAAATATGGATGAACGGGGAAAAGTGCCTTCAGAATAAAAAAAAATGTCCTTGATTTTCGTGAAATTTTAAAAACTCCCTGACATTTCCATGATTTTTTTTCCAGAATCAGAAAGCTCCCTGACATTTCCCTAATTTCCAGGAGGTTTTGTGGTCACTCTGGTAGTTAACACTAAAGAGTAAAAAAATAAGGAGTCCGAATGTAAGAGATCTAAAGAGCTGGAATTTCTAAAAATAATTAGGATCCCCTATTCGTGTTTGCGAACAGAAAGACAGGGCAAAATACAGGTAACTATTTCAGGGTAGCCACAAAATTCAGGAAAAAAAGTTCCCTGACATATTTAAAAAAAATTCCATGATTTTATGGCAAATTTTCTTCAAACATTCTCAATTTTTCCAGATGTGTAGACACCCTGATCAAATTAACCCGCCAATTTTTTTAAAAATAGTTCTGGTGGTAATGAATAGTTTAAATTATTACGTAACATTAAACTGCAAACGATTACAATCACAAATCTCCGGATAAATGGCGCCAAAATGCGGAAGAAAGGGAAAAAGTGTCTGCAAAATTCCCTGATTTTCGAGACATTTAAAAAAAAATTCCCTCATTTGATTTTTTCCAGAATCAGAAAGCTCCCTGACATTTTCCTGATCTTCAGGTTTTCCAGGTTCTGTGGCCACTATGGTCAGTTATGCTTCCTAAAAATGAAAGTATTGCAAAGATAGGAAATGTGTGATACGGGAAAAGTGAAGATTGCATCGATACATACATTAATACGCAGTTGTCAAAAGTGACAAAGGCCGACCAAACGGTATAGTGGTTAGCGTGCTGGCTTCTAGACTGCGAGGTTGCGGGTTCGAGTCCCGTGTTGGCATGGGTGTTTGTAAATGTATGTTGGCTTGTCTAATGACGAAATGTTTCGGCGCATTATAGCCCTCGTGTTGCTGACGGCGCCAGATAATCTGAATACAACCAACCAACCAACCAACCAAAAGTGACAAAGAAGGCGGCTTTATGCAAATATTGCGTTGTTGCTTACCCGTTTCTTTTTGTACAAAGCCATCGATTACCGTCCAGCCCTATTTGCCACACATGATCATTAATAATGAGCGAGAAATGCGAACATAAACATGAAGAACAAATCGAAAATTTAGTTTAAAAAGCAATGAAGTTTTTAAGTTAAAACAGCAACAAAATGAAACGAAAGCAAGCGAAAGGTAAGACTCGGTAATACAAATATACCGTTACCATTTTCACTTGATGAGTGAAGGTTTTTCTTCAGACTTCGTTGCACAGTTGAATAGAAGTTGTTTTTAGGAACTTGACCTATGCTAAAGGTAAACTGTTCAAGGATGACCAACTAACAATGCATGTCACTAATATTTGAAACCGATCAATCACACTTTTCATTCGAAAGACATCTGTGACCCACGTCTTCTAAAACGGGGACTGTTATAACAACACAAAGCTTAGCTCTAATCTGAACGGAAGTTTTTTGTATTTTTACCGAATACAAAATAAACAGACTGCTTGCCAATTTAAAAAAAAAAAAAAGGTTAAAAATTATATACCCCACCTTTTTTTTTTCTAAGAGTAGACAAATGAATTTGAAATGGCCCATAAACTAAGGAAAGTGGAATGCATCTCTCTTTTCTTGTCTTTGATTAATCAATAGTTGAAGTAACCACACGCGACCTAATGCTAAGAAGCTGGTGTTTGATATAGGAAATGAAAATAAACCCAGAAGGTTTCTTGGAACGCAAAGGAACAAAAGTCATGATCATAAAATGATGTATAATAACTTTGTAAACCAAACGCAAATATAACATAGGATGTCTATAAAGTAATAATAAATTTGTGAAAGAATCACATTTTATTGCATAAATCTCATTATTAATTAAGCATATATCATACCGGGGCACATTTTAGCACATTTCAATGCTTGTCTATTTGCACTTCTCTTCGCAGCAACCAACGTTCCACCGGAGCTCGCCATGGTCACCAAGTTTGGACCTCCCCCCCCCCCCCTAGATTAATATGCTTGGGGATATTAAAAATCCAAGGAGTACCAGGCCGACATACGTAGCATTGAACTACTTAAATAACGGACTACAGCCCGCAGTTAATAAAATTACACCAACTACGGTGCGCCATGTTTTCTGGGCCACGGTGGAAAGCTGGGTGTGGAAGGTGGATGAAAATGATGTACAAGAGGGGGGGGGGGGGGATTGAAATGTACTAAAGGTGTGTTCTGGTATGATATATGCTTGATTAATAATGTAATTTATGCAATAAAATGTGAAAATCACAAAGAATGTATAGTTACTTTATACACACTGTGCTGAGATACCATTTGTTAGTGCCACGCCAAGAATTATTTCGTCTACCCGTCGAAGTTTCCTGTCCTTAGGTTCGTTTCTCATTAACACTGAACTGCATATACAATTTAATTTAAAGAAGTAAGTTAGTGAGGTAAGTCGCACTAACATAATTTTGTGTCTCCTTGGTCAGACAAAAAGGACACGCCGTCATTTTCTGAACGTCTTTCTTTATTCACAGGACAACACAACAAAAACATTTATCTCGACTACATTATAGAGGTCAGCGATAAATCGATAAGACGATATTTCTTTTTAAATATCGATAGTAAAAATATCGATACAAGTCACTGATGTATCGATATTTTCAAACATTTTTATTTTTTTGATGATTGTTTTGTAGTTCCATGTGTTTTTTCGATTTTCTTTATTCCCTTTTCAAAAAACTTCAAAACTAAGGTTTGGATTTGGCTGAGAGACAGTTAAAATGGCACCCTAGCAAAAAAGAAAACATAATGTAATAGAAAGATAATTTATTAGTAGTCATTAACATAGCGCAGTTTCTGTTGCCAGCGTGTGCCTGGAATTTGCATCCAATTTCAAATATTAAAAGCATCGTTTACAGCAAAATATGCGATAAACTACTTTTCAAAATTTCTTCTTTAAAAATAAGTGTGAATTCATGCATTGACATCAAAATGTATTTTATTTATTCTGATTGATAATATAATTTATTTATTAAAACAATTTTTATAATCTATTTATTAAAGCAATTTTTATAATTTATTTATCAAAACAATTTTTATAATTACTTCATTAAAACAATTTTCATAATTTATTTACTAAAACAATTTTTATAGTTTATTGATTAAAATTTTTTTTATAATTTATTTATTAAAACAATTTTGGCATGAATTCATGAAAAGTAGAAATTTGCCCCAAAAAATCTAAAAAAATAAAAAAAATAATAATAATAATAAAAGTTAATGTATCGATATATCGATATTTAATCGATATTTTTTCTTCTATGCAACGATATAGTATCGATATTCATTTTGATCGATATTTCCGATCTCTACTACATTCCACAAGCGTCTCTAATCCCTGCAAAACAGGGACTTTTTTTCTACTCCTCTCATCAGATAAGAAAAGGGAAAAGGGTATGACAGTATTACGTCACAAAGGGGGTGGGTGGTTAGTGAACCATAATGTGATGCCATCTAATTATACTTAAAACTACCACAAGTTAAAAGTAAAACATTCTCCAGACGTAACACACTGTTTTGAAATATTTTTGTGCACTTTTTCTCGACTTTTTGCAAAATTTAATTGGTCAAGACTTACTTCAACTCTTTTAAGTTGACAAAACTCAAAAATGAACCACTCTCAACGACACAGATAACATGACAGCATGATTAGATTACTTGAAGATTCTGACAATCAATTAGCTCAACAGTTAATAGAAGGGTAGACAATCTAAATAAACTGACCATAATTAAACTGACGAAAAACAATATGTGGAAATAAATATTTTCACATACTGCTTTTGTATGTATGTTTGTGGAAATATGCACATATTCACAAAACTTTGTACAGTGACCATGGGAAGATGACAATTAAAAATATTTTTTAATCAATCAAAAATTAGTTCAAAGTCAACAAGTACAGCATTTATGAGCGATATTCGAAACTTTATTGGATTGGTTTCGTTTTGGTCTTATATTTCATCACAATTTTCTCGATAAGTTTCGGCCCGTAAATTTAACTTCCACAACACATCTTAAAGCGTGCCGATCAAACGGTATAGTGGTTAGCGTGCTAGCTTCTAGACCGCGAAGTTGCGGGTTCGAGTCCGGTGTAAGGCATGGGTGTTTGTAAATGTATGTTGGCTTGTTAAATGACGAATGTTTCGGCGCATTATAGCCCTCGTGTTGCTGACGGTGCCAGATAATCTGAAAACAACCAACCAACCATCTTAAAGCGCCATATTTCCATCTGCTGGCAAAAGCTTTAAAAACCTACAGTTCATTATGGATATACATCGGAAAATCTCAATCGATTATAGGGGTACTAGTTGTTTAAAAGAACACTCTGGACCACTTCAAAAGAGAAAAGTCCTTAAAAGATCTCATTAGAAAATTTATGACAACCAGCAAATTGGGATCTTTAAACGTCACGTCTTGTACGGCACAAATTTAGCAACCGGAATCCAATGAAATTTGCATAAATGTCTAACCTCACAGCAGCCTATTCATCCACACGTTCACCATTTCACTTACAAAATGGACAAAAAGGCTTTCGATGGAAAAAAAACGTGGCGAAAACAACACGCACGAGGCATACATTTCCGTCGGTTTCGAAATTTAACGAGACTAGTTTCGAAAAGGGGACGCAGTATTATAGCACCACCATCTGCTCGAATAAATTCACTTTTCCCATGAATAAAGTGACACTAGGTAAGCCTTTAGAAGCGTGCTTGAAGAGCGCGTGTTGTCACGTATTTGTTGTGACGGAGTGTCTTCCCCTAAATAAGGCCAGATTGGCGGTTAGGAGCATGTTTAGAAGTCAAGAGTGGCAGAAGATTGCCTTGGGGAATTATGGGGGGAAAATGGCGGCTTGTTTTCGCAATGATCAGAGTTGAGATTCAGTCGCTTTAGGGTAGAAAAGTGATAAGAAAGCAAAATCTTTTGACGTTTTGGGTTGGTTGTTTTCAGATTATCTGGCGCCGTCAGCAACACGAGGGCTATAATGCGCCGAAACATTCGCCATTAGACAAGCCAACATACATTTACAAACACTCATGCCTTACACGGGACTCGAACCAGCAACCTCGCGGTCTAGAAGCTAGCACGCTAACCACTATACCGTTTGGTCGGCTTTTGACGTTTTGGGTTGGTTGGTTGTTTTCAGATTATCTGGCACCGTCAGCAACACAAGGGCTATAATGCGCTGAAACATTCGCCATTAGACAAGCCAACATACATTTACAAACACCCATGCCTTACACGGGACTCGAACCAGCAACCTCGCGGTCTAGAAGCTAGCACGCTAACCACTATACCGTTTGGTCGGCTTTTGACGTTTTGGGACTTTTGATGTTTGGTAATTATATTTGAAGCTGAGAAAATGCGGTCTGTTGGCAAACATGACGAATGTTCTGACCGTTTTGTGTTGGCCGCATGATATTCGGATATTTAGCAAGTTTGGAAGTAAGGCATTTTGGTTACTTGAATCGCTTGATAAACAAAGACTTGTGACAGATTAAAGGTTTTACAAGGAAATAGAAAAACATTTCCAGCTTCTAATATAGTTGGTTGTTTTCAGATTATCTGGCGCCTTCAGCAACACGCAGGGCCCGATTTAGAATTTTTTTTTACTGTAGGCCCAACATTCAGAGAGGGGCCCCCAATGGCAAATATTTATTTCCTTACGCCACAATATCACCAGATCAAGCTACAATCGTTAAAACTAGCTTTTTACAATAAAACTCATAGTTTACTTTCACACGATTTTTTTTGTTTGTTATAATTAGTATGATCTTAATTTTCTCTATCTAACTTAACTCTCTGCGACTATAAAAAATATGGAATTTGCGGATGTGTAACTAAAATTTTTTTATTATTTTAAGTTCAGTACTTCCCATAAAAAGACCATTATATTTAAAGTTTCAGAAAACTTTAAAAATTTGGAGGCCCCCATGTGGGCCTAATGGTAAATCAGGCCCTGGCAACACGAGGGCTATAATTCGCCGAAACATTCGTCATTAGACAAGCCAACATACATTTACAAACACCCATGTCTTACACGGGACTCGAACCCGCAACCTCGCGGTCTAGAAGCCAGCACGCTAACCACTATACCATTTGGTCGGCAGTTTCTAATAGAGACCAATACCAAAATGGAAATGAGTATCACAACCATAATAAAGGACACATTAATTTGCTTAAATACGTCGATGCCTCGGTAGCTTTCGATGCAGTCGAACATTCGATGCAAACGTCATCGATGCCTTTGTGTCCATAAAAAGAGAGCAAAAAATATAGAAGTCTTTTAATTACCGAACAATTCACTTGTCCTGGGCCTCTAACTGCTTATACAAAATACTAGCAGGTTTACAGAAACGGCCTACACTTTCAAACACAAAACAAACATTTTCAAACAATCACAAACTTTTAATTTAATGACGGAACTTTTAATTCAGATATTAATTGTTATAGCTGAAATACAGAAAAATGTGTTTTAAGTAGACACACTTACTTATTTTTTTAAAAACAATAGTTCAAAAAAAATTATTCAAATAGAAATTGAAAGTAAGCGCTTTGAAAACCAATAATACCAAAAAGACAGTTGAAAATTCTCTTCAACAAAAGCTTCTGAAGACATGCGACAAAAAAAATTCTTTACTCAGTTTTATTAAAGCTTCCCCACGATGCAGTTACAGTTAGAAAAGTAAGAAAAACCCAAGAAAAACAAATTAAATACTGCTAAGGACTTTTAGGGGAACTCACATAAAACAAAATAAATGAATTTCAAAACTTTGACTTTCCATTTTCCCCAACGCAAACAACCACAAACTATCCGGGCACTTGAGAAAACTTTACACAAGTTCTCCTGTCTCTCAACCGACACACAAGGAAAACACTAGCTTTGAAGGACACACACGCACGTGAACAAAAAGAAACAAACCTTAATCAAAATTACTGCCCAGAAAAATGTAGCTAGAAGTTTTAATTACATGGAATACGCCGCTAAAAAAAAAAAAAAGTTGGCTTACCAGCGGGCTAATGAATTTAATGAAAAGTCCCCTTCCACTAGAGTTTTAAGAAGATGGGAAGTCTTTCTAAATTAATCTTTCGAAAGGGCTCGGAGGGACGTTTTGTGTGGACGAAGTAGAGGGTGAAAATTCCTCTCTTGATAAGAAACTTATATAGAATTGGAATTAAAAGTAAATATCAAACAAATTCGCAAACAAAATGTTGACCAAGTTCAGGGTGCGCAGTGAGTTTTCTAAAAAAAATTTAAGTAGGAATTTTAGGGTCAAACATTTTAGGGATGATTCCAAAAATTTTAGGGATAATTCCAAAAATTTTAGGGATAATTCCAAAAAATTTAGGGATAATTCCAATACTTAAGGGATGATTCCAAAAATTTTAGGGATAATTCCAAAACTTAAGGGATAATTCCAAAAATTTTAAGGATAATTCCAAAACTTAAGGGATGATTCCAAAAATTTTAGGGATAATTCCAAAAATTTTAGGAATCATTCCAAAACTTAAGGGATGATTCCAAAAATTTTAGGGAAAATTTCAAAACTTAAGGGATAATTCCAAAAATTTTATGGACAATTCCAAAAATGTTAGGGATAATTCCCAAAATTTTAGGGATAATTCCAAAAATTTTAGGGATAGTTTCACAAAATTTAGGGACAATTCGAAAAAAATGTAGGGATATTTCTTATAAACCTGAAATAGGCTCCTAACACAGACAATCTTTTCAAAGCATGTTTCAATATCAGCGAAAAAAAATATTTTTTTAAAAAATTGAATAATCAATAATTAAAATCTGTAAAAAGATCTCCTCTGGAGAAATATATATATATATATATAAATATATTTTTAAGTTTAAATTTTTTTTTAGGAATTATTGGAAAATTTAAGTACAATTTTAGGAATTTTAGGGAGAAACAAAGATTTAAGGAATATTAGGAATGTTAGGGTGAATGCGACCCCTTCAAGTTTATCTGAAATTTATGTGATGATTTGGAAATCGAGAAAAACTTTATTTTCGTAGTTGGAGTAGTGTTCCTAATGAAAATTTTAAAGTCCTAATATCTCATTCTGTGTGAATGATTTGCAGTACCTCTATAAATAAAGGATAAAGCCCTCATTCATTGACTCTCTCAATCACCACTAATTCTCCTACTTACCATATAGTCACAGCTTTGAAATTTGGTACAAATGTCAAAAAGGACAAACATAGAAAAAGTAAGCTATTCCAATCCCAATTAACTAACTTTAATGGTTGAAAAGGAGTCACAAACGTTCCAAACGAAGGGATATTTCAATGTTTCAATTCCAATGTTGTCACATCTCTGAAATTTGGAACCAAGAGTAAGAACATACAAATAAGCTATTCTGATCTCGATTGAGGGGTCTGTCTACTTTGGATGAATTAAAAAAAACTTTATTTTTATTAACTTTTTATGTTTATTGATATAAAACTTTTTATGTTTATTGATATAAAACTTGTTATGGTTAACAAAAAAATTCGTAAATTAAAAAAAATATATATTTATATTGATTTTAACCACTTTTTTAGAGGTAAACAGGAGTCTTTAAAAAGTAGGTACGTGTGCGCTGTTGAAAAAATCTGAACAACGGCTCGTCTGAAACAAACAAACAAAATTAATGGTTTTAGGTTTAGTGTGACAGTGGATATATCCGTACCTTCTAATATTAATTTATATGCAAAAATAACAAAATGACGGACCAAAAAAAAAAAAAAAAAAAAAAAAAAAAAAAAAAAAAAAAAAAAAAAACGTGTTTTTTTTTGCATGTTTTTTGCTCCCCCCCCCCTCCCCTTCGAGAAAAAAAAAGAAGTAAAATTTGAAATGTCTGCAATAATTCTCGTACGGGCTACAGAGATAAGTGTACAGAATATATGGTTCAAATTTTATAAGGATCAGTTCAGTAGTTTCTGAGATTCTTTCAACAGTGCACACCTAGAGAACTTCTGTTTACCTGGCATTTTCACACTAAAAAAAATGTTGAAATCAATATTTCTTTTTATATATATATAATTTATGAATGTTTTTGTTAAGCCTAGCAAGTTTTATATCAATAAATATAACAGTATTCTTAAAAATAAAAATAAATAAAAAAAGTGCTTTTTTCATGCTTCCATAGTAGACAGAGCCCTTAACTAATTTTGGTGGGTCGAAACGTTCCGAACGAGGTATATTCCAGTGTTCCACCGCCAACGTAGTCACAACTCTAAAATTTGGTACAAATATCAGCAAAGGTAAACGTAGAAAAAGTAAAAATTTCCGATCTCGATTAAAATATTTTAAAGGGTCGATTTGGTACCGAAACGTTCCATACGACAGATACCACAAACTTAATTATGACTATATACTATAATTATGACTATATACTTCGAATATAGTCATAATTATAAAATTTGGAACAAATGTCTACAAGGTCAAAAGTAGATAAAGTAAGTCTTCCGATTTTTTTTGATAAACCAATTTTCAGGGGTCGAAAAGGGATTAAATGTCCGAAATATGGAATGCATAAATGTCTTTTGAAGCACATGGTAAAATTTTGTTGCGGAGTATGGGTATTCAGCAAGTAATGGTATAAATGAAATGACAAGGAATTAAGAAGTCCAATTTAGGAAACGGGTAAGTCCACCTTATATGATTATGTACAAACGATAAACACCTTTTTCAGAGTGGCCATAAAATTCAGGAAAAAAAGTTCCCTGATAATTTCCTGATTTCCCTGACAGATTTTAAAAAAATTCCCTGACTTTAGGGCAAACTTTTTCTTCAAATTTCTCCAATTTTCTTTGTTTTTTCAGATGTCTAGACACCATGATCAAATAGAACATGCATGCTAAAGAGATAATATGCAATTTTTTAAAAAATAGTTTTGCTGGTAATGAAAAGTTTAGATTATTTCGTAACATTGAACTTCTAATGGCTTCTTACCACTACAAATCTCCATGTAAATAGCGCCAAAATATGGATGAACGTGCCTTAAACAATACAAAATTTGCCCGACTTTCATGAAATTTCAAAAAGTTCCCTGACATTTCCCTGATTTTTTCCAGAATCAGAAAGCTCCCTGACATTTCCCTGATTTCCAGGTTTTCCCGGTTCTGTGGCCACTCTATTTTTCTTAACTAATTAGGTGTTTTCTGAAACATTCATAACTGAAAAACATAATTCCGTTCCAAAATTGTTTATATCCAAGTGGTATAGCAAAAAAGTTGAACCACATTGTCTGGTCACATTACATATTTTTTAAACGGACACTTCCGCTTTTGCAGCTAAACAACTTTTTAAATCCTTTATATTAACTTCGATTTTGTGTGTGTGGGGGGGGGAAGGTGAGTATGTAGATGGCGGGAGAATCTGCGGAGGCTTAATTACCCCCCTTATCGTCATCTAATCAAGCTGAAACTTCACAGATAGATTCGATGTCTATGACAATGCATTCTATAAAATTTGGGGGTGGGGGGGGGGCGCAACTGTCACTAAAAGGTCGTTTTTACGGAATATTAATCAACTTGCCGTTATCCAATCACGCTGAAATAGTATTTAACCTGTAAATGAAAAAATTCTTTCCTGTTGCCAAAATTGTTTTAATAAATAAATATAAAAATTGTTTTAATAAGAATAAATAAAAGATATTTGTATGCGAGTTCATAAATTCACATTAATTATTAATGAATTAAATTTTGAAAAGTAGTTTACAGCATATTTTGCTGATAGAGATGTTTTGAATATTTAAAATTGACGCCAACACCAAGCACACGCTAACAACAGAAAAGGCGCTACGTTAATGAATATTAAAATTGGCAATGTATATAAAGGACTTATGTTAAAAAATTTGATTTTTTGGTCATTAACACTTTATTTATTTGGGAAAGTTTATTAAATAGTTAATATAGAAATGAAACGCCTTGAAAACATTAAATATTTGTAACATATTCACAATTAAATTAGAAACTTAATTCGTAATTAGAAACTTAAAAAACATATTTAACAATTAACTTTTTGCCATTTTCTTTAACAGATTTATTTGGAACGAGTTTAAAAAGCGCTTCAAATGATTTTTTAAAACCTTTCATTCATTATCCTATATTGCCCATGGTATGATAAAAAATTAAAAAGTTTTAAATTTTTTTGTTTTGGGAGGGGGGGGGGGTAATATTTTAAGCTCTTTCTCATTTAAATAAATATATTTAAGTCACCAAAAAAAAAAGAAAAAAAAATAACACAATTATGAGGGAAAAAACTTTTTTTTTTTAATACGGAGCAGAAGTTCTACAAAAATAAAAACAAAACATTTCATTTTAGTGAAATTAAAGTTTCAATCGCAAAAACTACGCACAGTTTTTATTTTGCAATAATTGGCGAAATGTTACGCTAAGTTTGGAGAATATAAGGTAAAAACACAGTATTGAGAAGATCCTCAAGATATTAAGAAGAAGCCTTTGAAAGGTAATTAAATTCAGTGGGGTGAACGAAATTTCACTTTTTTTTTTTATTTATTTAAAAGTACGATAAAAAAATCGTACCTCATTAGAAAAGTGTCGGAAGCAGAGCTACTTTAATGCAAGTAAAAAAAAATAATATTTTTTTCAAAATATTAAAAAATCTAAAATCTAATGGGTGGTTACTTAAAAAAAAACGCTAAAAAGAAAGTCAAATACAAAATTAAAAAGAAAAGTCTCTCTAGTCTCGATTAGGCAGGTAACTCAGTCTCATTATCATTTTTATTCACTTTTTCAACCTCAATTATTCATGGGTCGAAAGATTTTTTTGGTGGGCGAAGGGGAGGGGGGGAGTTCAAGAAAGAAAACTGCTAAAAGAAACGTCCTGGCAGATGTTTTTAAAAAGCACTTTATACCGGTAAATGGGGGTTCATTTATTTCAAATATGATGCAATATTGTTTTATCAGAAAGGGGAAATGGTAAACATTTTTATTGAAAAATAAATATGCGCAGAAAGATATTGTTACGAATTTTTGTATATTTGTAAATATTTCGTAGTGTTACTTTTGTAAATAGAAAATTTATGTACATTTTGCATAAGACAGTGCAATAGTTCGTCTTAGTTTGTTTCCCCGCAATGCGTGTCCTGATGCTTGGTAACGGGTTTTACAGAAGTAACTCTGGGAAGCGAGTTTCAAGGGGCAAGGCATTTAACATTATGGAAATAGGAATCTCGCCAATTTGGCGAGATAAAGCCAAATTTGGCGACGGTTTTGGCGACTAATTTTTGTCGCCAAATTTGGCGAGAAATCGCCAAATGTTGCCAAACTTGGCGACATTTTCGGTCCCCATGTACATGTATAGGACTTTTCGACTACGATCTGGAAAGTTCTCCAAATGTCTATCTCTGGAATATTCACGAAAGTTCCCCACTCCTATATAAGGACGGCCGTGAGTAGGGTTAGTTAGTTCTTGGATTTTGAGTCACTGAGTTAGTTGACTGGAATTACTGAATCTCAGCGAGGCGTTCCGAGTAGTTCTAAAGCGAACTGTATTGCATTGTCTTTTGCGGCGATTTAGCAGTTGTTGTCAAGTTTTTAACTGCTGTTTTGTGCTCTATTGAGGTGAAAAGAACTGCATTGTGTCTACTAGAACGAGAAGTTCTGGAGCTGTAAGAGAACTGTGAAGAGTTATTTTGGAATAAATTTCTGCAGGTTTTGATCTGCTTTGGCTTCAAAATCTTTCGAACCCGTCCACGCAACAATATATTTATTATATTGGATTTTTTATTACAACAAGAACAGGGTGGCCACAAAATTCAGGAAAAAAAGTTTCCTGATAATTCCCTGATTTCCCTGACAGGTTTCTAAAAAATTCCCTGATTTTAGGGCAAACTTTTTTTCAAATTTCCCAAATTTTCTTAGGTTTTCCAGATGTCTAGACACCCTGATCAAATAGAACATGTATGCAAAAGAGATAATATGCAATTTCTTAAAAAATAGTTTGAATGGTTGAATGGTAATGAAAAGGTGGTAATGAAAAGTTTAAATTATTCCGTAACATTAAACTTCTAATGGCTTACCACTACAAATCTCCATGTCAATAGCGCCATAATATGGATGAACGTGCCTTAAACAATACAAAATTTTCCTGATTTTCATGAAATTTTAAAAAGTTCCCGGACATTTCCCTGATTTCCATGTTTTCCCGGTTCTGTGGCCACTCTGAAGAAGAACTAGGGGTGTAGAACATCCCACAACTTTCAATTACACTATAATACTGACGTGGATTTGTGTCGTTTGTTAATTTTCATCCTTCATTTAGAATAAATGGAATAATTGTTGTATGGGTTTTCCGCTAAAATGGTGATTTTGGTGATATACTTTTCGATAATCCTTATATTATCCTTTATTATAAGCGAAACTGAGGGGAGAAGAAAAAACGATCTCTGATGAGGTATGCTCAAGGAAAGAGAACTCTGTGTTGAAGGCATTCATTTTTCAACTTTTTACGCCATTTAAACATTTTTACGGGAATTTAGGAGGTGGGGATGTTTAGAACACCTTAAGAGGCATTACTACAGCGATTTTTATTAAAATCGTTAGAGCCTTTTTTTAGCAATCATTGAAAAACATGATTTTTTCAATGGCAGCTACCTTATGGGCAGCATGCAAATTTGAACATTGTAGGTCAATTTATTCGGGAGTTATGCTGACCACAGACAAACTCACATATTTTTTCTAGATCACTCTTTTGAAATCAGGATGTTCCAAAACGTGGAGAAATGCAAAAAGATAAATTTTTTTTTTGACCGAATGCTATACTTAAATTACCCTATGTACAGGGCTCCAGAAAAATATTTTCTTCCTGCGTACACAAATGTCATACGCAAAGATTTCCTGTGAGTCTGCGGGCTTTAAATTATACTGCTGAAGAAAATTAAATGTTACGTACTATTCAGAATTAAAAGTTGTTCAATTGGAAATCTTCTTGGCATTGATTTTGGAAGCACCACTCTGCAGGATAAACATCGGTTTCCAATGGCACATTTCCAGTTGCAATATTTGGTCATTGGTACTGGGTTGGCTTAAAGGTTAAACTTGTGAAACGATAGCAAACACTTATGCTTGTCCAGCATGCATCCTTTCATAACTATTCTCATTTTTGTGCTTTCGATTTAAATGCTGTGAATAGTTTTGCTACAACATTTCTTGCAAATACGGCATTTTATCTTCATTGTCTTGCTTGGATAGCTCCTTATCATTTTAAAGAAAAGTGTGGTTTCTTTTAAATTACAATGGAATATCCAAGAATTCTTTCAAATTAAAAAGAAGAATGAAGGAAATAAACTCCTCAGTGTAATTACATGTTTCAATAGGTTCAGATTCCAAAATCAGGAAATAAAACCACCTTCCCCTCTTATGAAAACACTTCTCCCTTCCCTGTCCAACCTAACTGGAATTTCTCCTTCCTATATAGAAGTAACAGGTGGTGAACTATATGGAGAATAGCATTAAAAAAAAAAAAACGCATTTGACTATAATTTCCTGCTGGATCCGACGATTTCCTGCGTACATCGTACGCACGTACGTCCATTTTATCGGACTCTGCCTATGTATTTATACATATGCAGTGTTAGAAGTGTGGGTAGACGCGGAGTTGGAGCAATAATGGAGTACAAACAACAGTTAAAAACTAGATACACAACTGCTAAAATCGACGCAAAAGACAATGCATTACAGTTCACTTTCATGCTCGCTGAGAGACAACTAACTAACTAACTCAACTCACTCCATCACTCGCTCTCTTGGTCTTAAATAGGAAGGCGAATCTTCTAGAGAGAGAAATTCGGAGAATTTTCCAGATCGCAGTCAAAAAGCCCTATACAGTTACATGGGGACCGAAAGTGTCGCCAAATGGTCACCAAGCTTGGCGACATTTGGCGATTTCTCGCCAAACTTAGGGACCAAAATTAGCCGCCAAAAACCGTCACCAACTTGGAGAGATTGCCATTAACCATAATGTTAAATGGCCTTCTCCTTATAAAACTCGTTTTCCAGCATTATCCCTGTAAAACTCGTTTTCAAGTATTAAGAGACGCATTGCAGGAAAGCGAAGTAAAGACAAACTCCTGCACAGTGCGAAATGTACATACATTTTCTTTTAACATAATTAATACTACGAAATATTTACAAATATACAGAAATTCGTAACAATATTTTTTTTTATGAAACTAATGATTAGACCAACTGTACTAAGCAGACAGGAATTTTCTTCTACAGACTCAATTCCCACTCAAATCATAGAATCAAAATCAATGACTTTTAAGGATCTAAATAATGCTTATAAGTACTTTTGATAATTTGTTTTAAGGCATCATGTCTATATATGCATTTTTAATAAAGTATATGTTACCTAAAAAGTTACAGAACGTGGGGACAGCAAGTCTGAGTTGAATTTTTATAAATTTTGCAGTCGGACATTCAAGATCCGCAAAAATTAAGGACTTTTAAGGACCTATTGGTATTTTCAATGACTTTTAAGCTCTTCTAAGCATTTTCAAGTACTTTAACAAGTTAAAAAATATTAAGAATTTTAATGACCGTGGGAACCCTGTCAAAAAAGTTTAAAAAAAAAAAAAAAAAAAAAAAAAAAAAAAACGAAATCCCCCCCCCCCCCTAAAAAAATTACGAAATCTGTCTCAAACCAACTCCTTATCATATAATGGACAATTCCCGCATTTTTAAATTTTTTTTTATATTCAATTCTAAATGTTTCGGAAAGGCCGTAAACATAAAAATTTCTACTCAATGCGCTTTTTCTTTATTTGCGATCAAAATTACCTTGTTAGAGGTTGGCGAGAAAACGACCCATTTCGTTGGCATTGAACTTGACGTAAAGAGACCTCAAACATTTTGGCAGCAGCGGAAATCAGATTTGCAAGTTTCTCGCAAATCACGCCAACCTGTACGGAATATGACTATGGTCTACCAACGCCAACTTTCTTAACGAGTACTATTTGGCAGAAACTTCACGGTAACTATAGAAACGCAGGGATTTCTTTACGTCACGAATTTTGTTGACTGTTTTGATCGGACTGGTTTCGGCTGGGTTTTGGGGCATTTACTTTTCTTAATATTTAAACAGGGTTCCCACTCAAATAATCACAAAATGAAAATCAATGACTTTTCAATTACTTTTAAGGACCTAATTAATGTTTTAAGGACCTTTGAATTTTTTTTTTCAGGACCCCATAAATTTTTTTCAGGACCCCCCCCCCCCATTCAGGTCCCATACGTCTACATATAAATTTTTAATAAAGTATATTCTACCAAAACAGTAACAAGTTGGCACATACCTAATACAAATATGTCAGAAAATTCCGATACGGTGCGGATAAGTGGCGGTCACGCAGGGATAGCAAGTCCGAGTTGTATTTTTATAAATTTTGCAGCAGGACAACAGCCGCAATAATTAAGGACTTTTAAGGACCTCTAGGCATTTTCAAGGACTTTTAAGCACCTCTAAGCATTTTCAAGGCCTTGAAAACAAGTTCAAAAATATTAAGCACTTTTAATGACTTTCAATGACCGTGGGAACCCTGTTAAATAACTAATTTTTTTTTTAAAGAACTTTTGTTTAAATATTTGGAATCGGAAAGAAATTCTTCATAAATATGTACTAACTTCACTCGTTTTTTAAAAAAATGCGGAAATCGTCCATTACTCTGAATTAAGAAGTGAAAACCGTTATTTGTTCATCCTCTCTTTACTATCCCTCATTTTGGAGTTAACGTTTGCCTGTCTGCGAGATATAAATAAAAATGCCGTGCGTAGTTAAAGGCGGGAAGCGAGCCAAAGCCGACCACACATTGAGGACTTCCAAGAATGATTCCGCGAATGAACATTGGGTTCATTCATAAAAGGGAAATAAAAATACACTCGCATCATCTCTTCCGCATTGCCAACCGGGGTCTGGATACAATGATAATAGGCTGAAGTTTCTGTACATCACTATGAATAATTTATGGATAGATGCAGATAAATACTAGAAGCTTAAGAATATATACTGGTCTGCCGAGGGAAATATGGTCGAAAATTCCGGAAATATCTCCTAATGAGTTGAAATGCAATCCGATAGCTAAATGCGCCATAACTTGCTAAATAAGGAGCGCCTTTTTTTTTTCTGTACGTCCTCGAACATCACTATGAATAATTTATGGATAGATGCAGATAAATACTAGAAGCTTAAGAATATATACTGGTCTGCCGAGGGAAATATGGTCGAAAATTCCTGAAATATCTCCTAATGAGTTGAAATGCAATCCGATAGCTAAATGCACCATAACTTGCTAAATAAGGAGCGCCTTTTTTTTTCTGTACGTCCTCGAACATCACTATGAATAATTTATGGATAGATGCAGATAAATACTAGAAGCTTAAGAATATATACTGGTCTGCCGAGGGAAATATGGTCGAAAATTCCTGAAATATCTTCTAATGAGTTGAAATGCAATCCGATAGCTAAATGCACCATAACTTGCTAAATAAGGAGCGCCTTTTTTTTTTCTGTACGTCCTCGAACATCACTATGAATAATTTATGGATAGATGCAGATAAATACTAGAAGCTTAAGAATATATACTGGTCTGCCGAGGGAAATATGGTCGAAAATTCCTGAAATATCTTCTAATGAGTTGAAATGCAATCCGATAGCTAAATGCGCCATAACTTGATAAATAAGGAGCGCCTTATTTTCTGCCGGGCAACCTGCCGATGTTAAATTTTCAAATTATTTTTAACTTTTTCTTATTATTTAGCAAGTCATGATATATTTGGTGGACAAAGCTTTTAACATCTAAAAATCTACGCTTATCAAGTCACCTTTTAAATTAGGTCATTTACTACTATGGTTATAACATATATCTTAATAGGAATATCCTTTGTCCAAATACGCAAACTTTTTAATTGAGGAACTGAAAAGCAAAGGGGGTCTAAGTGCCTTTTCTTAACTTTTGAGAAAATAACACTTCACTGCTTCTTATTTATATTTAATTCTATGAAAAACTAGTGATATGTTTATTTCCAGAGGTTAGTATTTGAACAACAAATAATTTCTATACAAATTTAATAGAAATAAAAAACTGTAAAGTGACTTTTCTTCAAAAGTTATGAAAAGTCACTTGGAGCCCTTTGCTTCTCATGCTAAAGTCCTTTTACACAAAACAAAAATGTCATCATAACTTGAAAACTAACAGAGTGGGTAATTGATGAAGTTTCTGGAAATAGAAAAATCTGGTCACATTAAACTAAGGCAGTCCTACGCCATATCACATTAGTAAAGAAAGCCCTTATATTTCCATTATTTCGATAACCACCTTTAGACTGAGAGGCGACTGCAATTTTTGGACTCCATCGAACATCATTCTGAATTTTTTATAGAAATTGGAGAAAAGTGAGTAGATTACGAATTCACTAGTCTGCCGTGACAAAAATGGCCGGAACTGGTCAAAAATCGACTTTTAATAAGTTGAACTAAATCCAATTGCTAAATGCGCCATAACTTGCCAAATAATAGGCATTTTTTTTTTATTTGGTAACCCTCACTCTTTAATTTTCAATTAAGAAGGTTGCAGACGATTCGGATGTGTGGCTATGGCTTACTTGCATCTTTCACAAATGAGCCAAATTGGCAATAAACATTACGCAACTGATGACGTAACTGATGTCGACAATTTGGCTTACTTTTAAAAGATACAAGTTTTCCGAGTCAGAAATCGTTTGCGCTTTTTCTCATTGAAAATCAAAATGCTGTGGGTTGCCAGACGAAAACGTTTGTTCTCTTTTTTGGCAAGTTATGAAATATTTGGCAATCGGATTTTAGTTCAACTCATTCCAAGTCGATTTTTGATCAGTTTCGGCCATTTTTGCCACGGCAGACCACCGGATTCATAATCTACACACTTTTCTCCAACTTCTATAAGAAATTCAGAATGATGTTCGATGGGGTCCAAAAGTTGCAGTCGCCTCTCGGACTACTCCATGCATGTAAAGAAGTGCACTGACCATGCCTGGGTCTGCCCCTGTGCCTCCTGGAGGGGGGTAAAAGCGGGGGCTGTCCCACACAGGGCGGCCCGCTTCCCCGGATGTCACGGCAGCCCTCCATTTAGATCAACATCCCACTGGTAGATAGGTCCACTTGGTGACCTAAAAAAAGAAAATATTTATTTATTTTTATTTATTTATTATTATAAAGCACACTACAGAAAAAAATTCCATTTAAAGTGTACAAGGAATAGTACAATTTACAAACAAGCAAACAATAGTAACAAAACAAGATTACACATTTAAAACCAGCAGACATTTAGCCTTGAACCATAGAAAAAGATTCATTAAAAATATCCAAATCATCAGAAATCAAATAAAAAAATTCTATAAAATTCATACAAACAAAAGTTGTCAATGTAGTTGTATTTGGTAAAAACAGTAATAAATAAATTTTGGCTACGAGTATTGGTCGGTACAGCAAATTTAATGGAATTATGGATCTCAATGCAATCAATAAAATTATTAAGGACTTTGTAAAAGAAAGAAACACAAGAAAGCTCACGTCTAGATTTTAAACTGGGGATGCTGAAGAAATTGCGGAGGAAAGAAGAGGAGAGATCAGGAGAATTATAATAATAAAGATAACGCATACATTTAGTCTGAACCCTTTCAAGAATTATAATTTTATTGTTATAGTAAGGGTCCCATATAAGTATCCCCGTCTTGAAAGAACAATGAAATGATTATGGCAGTTAGTTAAGAAGATTTTTACTTTCATTTACCCACATGTATACATAGTATAATAAAAGTATAGTATTCAGTAAAAAAAGATATTTTTTGCATTTCTCTACGTTTTGGAACATCCTGATCTCGAAAAAGTGATCTAGAACAAAAGTCTGTGTGCGTATGTGTATACGTGGTAAGGACAACTCCCGTACAAATTGACCTGCGATGTTCAAATTTGGTGAGTGTGGCTGGTGATGGCACAAGGACATACCGTTAAGGTTTTCGCCAAAATCGCGGATGCGCAAAAGGTAGCTGCCATTGAAAAAAATCATGTTTTTCAGGAATTGTTAAAAAACGGCTCCAACGATTTTGTTTCAAACTCGCCGTGGTAATGCCTCAGAAGGTGTTCTAAACATTCCCACCTCTGAAATTCTCATAAAAATGCGACAAAAAAAAGTCGAGGGAAAAAAAAAAAAAAAAAAAAAAAAAACACAAGTACCTTTAACATAGAGCTCTCTGCCCTTGAGCGCTATGCTCCACACCCCTAGTTTTTTTTTTTTTTTTTTTTTTAAATTCTTGATTATATGAACCTTATGCTTGGGACGTCACAGTCCACTGCTTTTCGAATGAAAAATGGAATTAGCTTTTGCAATGGACAATTCCCACATTTTTTTAAAAAAGAGTGAAATTAGTACATATTTATGAAGAATTTCTTTCCGATTCCAAATATTTAAACAAAAGTTCTTTAAAAAAATTAGTGATTTAAATATTAAGAAAAGAAAATGCACCAAAATCGAGCCAAAACCAGTCCGATCAAAACAGTCAACAAAATTCGTGACGTACAGAGATCTCTACGTTTCTATGGTTATCGTGATGTTTCTGCCAAATAGATATCGTTAAAAAAGTTGGCGTTGGTAGATCATTGCCACATTCGATACAGGTTGGCGTGATTTTTGAGAAACTTTAAATCTGGTTTCCGCTGCTGCATTTCAAGCCAAGATGTTTGAGATCTCTTTACGTCACGTTCAATGCCAACAAAATGAGTCGTTTTCTCGCCAACCTCTAACAAGGTAATTTTGATAGCGAATTACAAAAAAGAAAAAGCGCATTGAGCAGACATTTTTATGTTTATGGCTTTTTAGAAACATTTAGAATTGAATAAAATTTTTTTTTTAAAAAATCAAAAAATGCGGGAATTGTCCGTAGCTGGTTGATTGGATGGGGATATCTAGATGCTCCATATATTTTCGAGCATAAAGTCCATTACCATTTTTAATTATTTTTGTACTTATAAATTCATATAAATTTGAAAGCAACTAAAAATATTTGTTTTTTAATTTTATTTAAAGATAACTTAATTAATATCAATGAAGTTTCTGTACAAGACACAACTTATGCACGAAATTATTTGGAACATCTGGCGAGTTCACTTCAATCAAACCAACCAATTACAATACACGTTTAAAACTAAATTCGAATTAACTAAATTTGTATTTATTTATTAACCTTACACGAACTATGAAACAGATACAAAATAGGACATTTGGCTCTTTCTTTCAGTGGGCGATTAGAAAAATCGCCAAAATTAAAAACTCGTTAACTAAACATAAAATTAAATAATAATAAACTAAATTAAAATATAAATAATAATAAAAATAAATATAACTTAAAATAAGACCTGTTGTCAAAAACTGCATTTATCCGCGAAATAAAACAGCAAATAAAATCGCGCCAAATTTGGCAAAACATTTGTTGTTTTTTTCAGTGGAAGATTAGAAAAATCACCAAAATTAAAAACTCGTTAACTAAACATAAAATTAAATAATAATAAACTAAATTAAAATATAAATAATAATAAAAATAAATATAACTTAAAATAAGACCTGTTGTCAAAAACTGCATTTATCCGCGAAATAAAACAGCAAATAAAATCGCGCCAAATTTTTTCTTCCTGTACTACATCTGTACCGGAGCGAAATAAATACCTACTCAAAACAGATAAAAAAGAGCACGATCAAAAAGTAAACATTAATGTTTAATTATGTTAGTTTCAGACAAAGACATAGGTAATGGAAATAATACATATATTAATCCAATCGTAGGTTTTATAAAAAAATCTTAAATATAAAGCACAAAAATTAAAGAGCAAGAAATCTTACCCAATGTTTACAAAATTCCCATTCATAAGAACTCGCATGTATTTTTTCTGCCGAAACACAGTCACAGTTACACGATTGCGATCGTCGAATAACCGAACAACACGCAACAACGAAACGTAAACAGCGCAAAAAGACGTATTTTCGCTAAAGCTCTCCCGCTTAGCATAAAACAGCCGTTGCTGGAGAGTTATAAAAAGGCTCTCCAAGAAAGAGAGAGGATATATAAAAAAAGATGCTCATTGGGCCAAAGGAAGAAAAATAAATCCGGCGAAAACCCGTTCGATTCACTAACCTCATTTCCGAGACTGCGAACAGCTGAGACTTGCTTGCAGACGATCCACTTAGAGAAGTAATAACAATAAAAAAAAAAGAAGATATTCCTTGTTCGGCTTGGAAGTTTTCCTCTGTCTTTAGTTCTCAAATATCAAAGGAACAAGATTTGAGGCAATTTGTAGAATTCTGTCTTTGCTTTAAATCTTTTTTTTGTTTTACGGATAGAGATTTTTATAAAACTTTTAGGGTATTATTTCTTTGTTCGTTTTTTGTAATTAAACCTGATCCATTTTTGTAAAGAAACTTAAAAAAGTTGAAACTAGAATAGCTTACGGATTTTGCTATTTCAATTTTCCATTTGTAAATTAAGTAAGTAGATATGTTATAATGATAAATAAAAAAAAAACTCTAATAGGCTAAAATACACAAGAACATGTTTGCAAAAAAATAAATTAAAGAAAATTATACTCCAACAAAACGGTAATATTTTCTGAACTTAGTTCTTACCTTTCGCCATGAACCATGGATGTTGGTAAGTTTTCTATACAAAAAACAATAGTAAATTAACATTTTAAATTTGATTAAAAAACCACATGATTCTATACGCCATGTAGGTTTTATAAGAATGTAAATAACAATGCAAAAAAAATACGATTTTAATTCATCATTTCTTGTGCTTTCACTTTGATTTTCAATTAGTCCGAGAGGCGACTGCAATTTTTGGACCCATCGAACATCATTCTGAATTTTTTATAGAAATTAGAGAAAAGTGAGTAGATTAGGAATCCACTGGTCTGCTGTGGCAAAAATGGCCGAAACTGATCAATAATCGACTTCGAATGAGTTGAACTATAATCCGATTGCCAAATATGTCATAACTTGCCAAAAACAGAACAAACTTATTCGTCTGGCAACCCACTTCCTTTTGATTTTCAATGAGAAAAAGCGCAAACGATTTCTGATCTTTGGCTCAGAAAAGTATATCTTTTAAAAGTAAGCCAAATTGGCGACATCAGTTACGTCATCCGTGACGTAATGTTTACTGCCAATTTGGCTCATTTGTGAAAGAAGCAAGTAAGCCATAGCCACACATCCGAATCGTCTGCAACCTTCTTAATTGAAAATTAAAGAGTGAGGGTTACCAAATAAAAAAAAAATGCTCATTATTTGGCAAATTATGGCGCATTTTGCAATTGGATTTAGTTCAACTTATTAAAAGTCTATTTTTGACCAGTTTCGGCCATTTTTGCCACGGCAGACCAGTGGATTCATAATCTACTCATTTTTCTCTAATTTCTATAAAAAATTCAGAATGATGTTCGATGGGGTCCAAAAATTGCAGTCGCCTCTCAGTCTAAATATATTACTGCTTCACAGCTCTAGCTGAAAGAATGTTCTTTTAAGAAATACGTCAATTTTTAAATTATAATATGTGATATAATGTATGCGTCACTGTAAATAGAAATTTCCCCTCTATTCTAATTCAGGTGAAACCCAAGTTTACAACTATACATTGAGACAAGGTTACTTGAGCTCAATACGCTACAATGATGCGTAAACCGGTTTTATTGCGCCCTGAATGGCCAATTGAAACGATGTGTGGCCCAGTCGTTAAAACTCTTATAGTATCCATGATTAAGAAAGTAAAATATTAACTAAACTTTAACCTTAAGGGGGCATAGTACCCAAAAATTGACGAAAATGTCAATTTTTATTCCATAATGTGGAGAACATCTTTCTGAATATTTGTGCAAAAATTTATACTTGTACCTTTGATAGATAAAAAAATTATATTGTATTTTCTAAATCATCTCACACTATCAAAGCTGAAAAAGAAATCTTTAACACTGTTTTTCACAGTTCGTTATTTTTCAGTTTGAGTGTTGTTTAAATCCCTAAGGCTTTTTTCTAAATTTAGTTAGGATTGGGAAATATTCATAGCGTATTTATATACAGCTGATAAACAAAAGTTAGTATGGAATAAGGTGTGCTACGTTTAGTTTCTTTTTTTTTTTAGTTAAAAAGTTGAAAATTTGAAAAAAAAAGCGTCGTTTTTCTGCTGTTTTTAGTGTAAAAACATATAAAGTCTTTTTCATAGCTTGCATCTTCAAACCCATACTAACTATTGTTAACAATTGTAAGATTTATGGAAAAATATTTAAAATTGTGGAAGGAGTAGCATTTCGAAAAAAAGTTTGAAAAAATGAAAAAAAAATTGAATTAATCCAAAATTATTTATTCAAAATATTTTTGTAGGTCAAATTATGTTTACTTACCATCAACACAATGTAAAACTACCATAGTTTAAATTTTAGTAGTGCAACTTCTGAAAATAATTTTTTGGTTACCATGCCCCCCTTAAAAGCGCTTATTTTCTTTTTGTTATCAACTTATATTTAAGGGGGTATGGTACCGAAATTTCTTCAAAAATCCCGATTTTTTTTTTTTTTCTGATTTAAAAAAATAGTTCATACATTCCTGAAGAGAATGATGTTTTTATCTTATTCCTCCGGTGATTAGAACGCCACAAAATTACCTGTGATTTAAACATCACTAATGGGCGTAACACCTTGAAGTGTCTGCTTAAAGTGTGTTTTTCGAGCACTAGTGTTTTTCACAGATGTTGCATATTCAAATCGATATATCTCCAGAACCATTAACAATTGGCTATTCAAATTTTTGGAGCATTTAATTTGTATAGTTTTAAATATTTTGTCTTCGCATAATTTTATTTTTTTAATTCTGTTTTAAAATATAGTTTTTAGCGTAAAAGATAACATAAAAAAAAGCAAAAATTTCAATATTTTAACTTTGAGAATTTTTTTAATTTTTTTTAGTTCACCTATCAAAATTCTGTGAAGACAAAATTTTCTTTATATAATTATGTATTACAGAAAGCTTTCACTTTGAAATTTTTTTTTATTTTTTCTTGACTTATATCAAAATACGCAAACAACAATTATTATGGATTTTTCTTGGTTTTTAAATTTTTTTTATATAACAAAACACAATATTTAAAAAAACATTTTCTCAAAAATATATAAATAGTATCTCATACATAAAATAAATTTTTGACGTAAAAATGTACATAAATAAAGTTTTTTTTTATTTTCGGTACCGGACCCTCTTAAGTTTAATACAAAACTGTGTGCTCAGGTTATCAATATTGCAATAAAAGTTGTTATTTTCCGGGAACTATATCTTTTGAGAGGAAGGATCCATCCTACAGCGCATGCAATGGGGTCGAGTAGGCGTGTCTTCCAGTATAGCTATCTAAATCAGGGTTTATACTCATAGACTGAGAGGCGACTGCAATTTTTGGACCCCATTGAACATCATTCTGAATTTTTTTATAGAAATTGGAGAAAAGTGAGTGGATTACGAATCCACTGGTCTGCCAAAGGCAAAAATGGCGGAAACTGGTCAAAAATTGACTTGGAATGAGTTGAACTAAATTCAATTGCTAAATGCGCTATAACTTGCCAAATAATGAGCATTTTTTTTTATCTGGTAGCTCCCATTCTTTAATTTTCAATTAAGAAGGTTGCAGACGATTCAGATGTTTGGCGACGGTCTACTTGTATCTATTAAAAGGGAGCCAAGTTGGCAATAAACATTACGTCACTGATAACGTAACTGATGTCGCCAATTTGGCCTACTTTTAAAAGATACACAAGTTTTCCGAGCCAAAGATCAGAAATCGTTTGCGCTTTTTCTCATAGAAAATCAAAATGCAGTGGGTTGCCAGACGAAAAAGTTTGTTTTCTTTTTGGCAAGTTATGACATATTTGGCAATCGGCATTTAGTTCAACTCATTCCAAGTCGATTTTTGATCAGTTTCGGCCATTTTTGCCACGGCAGACCAGTGGATTCGTAATCTACTCACTTTTCTCCAATTTCTATAAAAAATTCAGAATGATGTTCGATGGGGTCCAAAAATTGCAGTCGCCTCTCGAACTATCACGTTCAGAAAAAAAAATTCCCTGAGATTTTCCCTGAGTTTTTCAGAGTCGTGTTTTCCATCACGGAGTATTTTTAGCCACATAAACATAAGCAAACCTCGACTATACACAAGTTTTTTCGATTTCTCAAAAAAAAAAAAAAAAAATAATAATAATAATAATAATTTTTCATTAAGAATAACTTTCCGCAATAATAATTCTGTAATTTCAATTCCTCGAAAAAACATATGAGTAAGATTTTTTTTACCAGAGTAACAATGACTTTTTCCAGGTTTTAAGTTTTTTTTTTTCATTTTTTCCCTGCTTCGCATGTCAAAGGTGCCGGGTTCGCATCTCGGATTAGCCATGGATGTTAATTGTAGTTCGGAATCCACGTTAAGCGGTTGTTGGTTCCGGCTTGATTAGCAGTTACTGTGCATAAAAAGAGGTCGCTGAGAGTACAAACCAAACTTTTCCCCCTGAAAATTCCCTGGGATTTTAAGGCCGATTTATTTTCCTTGAGTTTTCTCGGTTTTTTCAGTTAACCCTGAGACGAACTAACCCTGTCCATAGTAAGAAGCTATCTCTAAGGCTATTACAATCGTAAACAATCATTTTATGGAACTGGGGTTTTTCCAATGGACAATTCTCGCCTTTTTTTTAAAAAAACGAGTGAAATTAGTTTATATTTATTTATAAAGACTTTTTTTTTATTCCAAATATTTAAAAAAAGTTCTTAAAAAAAATCAGTTATTTAAATATTAAGAAAAGAAAATGCCCCAAAACCGAGCCAAAACCAGTCCGATCACAACAGACAACAAAATCTGTGACGTTAAAGCTTCCTTAAGTTTCTATAGTTATCGTGATGTTTCTTGCCACATATAGTTGGCGTTGGTAGACCATTGCAATATCACGTACAAGTTGGCGCGATTTGCGAGAAACTTTCCAAACTGGTTTCCGCTGTGGCATTTCAAGCCAAGATGTTTGGGAATCCTTGACGTCACATTCAATTCGAGCCGAATGAATCGTTTTCTTGCTAACGTCTCACAGGGGAACTTTAATTGCAAATTTAAAAAAAAAAAAAAAAAAAAAAAATGCGGGAATTGTCCATTAATATCTTAGCTAATCGCACCACCAAGAATCTCATGAAAATGCATCTTTGGTTACCCAGGATTACAATCGATTAATCTTACAAGAAACAATTGACTGAACACGTTCTGTATTAACTAGAGGTTGGAAACATCGATACTATATCGCTGCCTAGAAAAAAATATCGATACATGATTTTTTTATTATTTGATTTTATCGATACATGATTTTTTATAAGAAAAATTTAGATAATTTTCAACAGCTTTTAATGGCAACGTAGAGTATTTAGCATAATATTTTTACAATGTAAATAACTGAAAAATTAACAGAGGGATGAATATATATATATAATTAACTCGTTTTTTCCAATTTAATTTTAATTTTCAAAAGCCAGGGAGGTGCACCCCCTTGTACCTTCCTGTTGGCGCCCATGGTTATGAAGTGTATGGCAAAATATTGAACAATGGTGCTATTTTAACTGCCTTTCAGCCAAGTCCAAATTTTAGTTTAATGTTTTTGAAAAAGGAATAAAGAAAATCGAAAAAACACATGGAACTACAAAACGATCATTAAAAAAATAAAAATGTTTGAAAATATTGATATATCGGTGACTTTTATCGATATTTTTAATATCGATAGTTTAAAAAAAAATTACCGATAAATACATCGTTGTATCGATATATCGGTGACTTTTATCAATATTTTTAATATCGATAGTTTTAAAAAAAATATTGATAAATAAATCGTTGTATCGATATATCGGTGACTTTTATCGATATATTTAATATCGATAGTTTAAAAAAAATTATCGATAAATCGGTGACTTTTATCGATATTTTTAATATCGATAGTTTAAAAAAATATAGATAAATATATCGTTGTATCGATATATCGGTGACTTTTAACGATATTTTTAATATTGATAGTTAAAAAAATATCGATAAATACATCGTTGTATCGATATATCGCCGATCTCTAGTATTAACTCTTCTTACATCAGTCCAGATATGGCGTTCTCAAACCAACAAACCATTTTATAAGCAGGCAAATAAAACTCCAGTACAACTGGTACACCAAACCGCTAAGAGTTCGATGACCATCATAATAAATATCCCTTCCGCTTCGCAATTTATCCCTTCCGGTTTTGTTGTGGGTAGGAGTCGGCAGTTTCTTCTCAGGCGACAATCCCCCCCCCCCCCTCTTTATCAACGTCATTTTGCAGAAGCCATCAATAAAATCTGGATACGGATGACCAGTTGGCGAGACAGTGCCGGATCATCCGGCAACTCAAGAAGATGGAAAAAAAAAATATCGAAATATGATGGAATTCGGTAAAGTGTGTAGTTACATAAGGGTTCTTCGACCCTTTTGGATTATGAAGTTCACTTTGATAAGCAATGGATTGATGAGGTTGCTCTTTAATTGATTGGGAATATTGTTTTTCAAGTGTCATAGCCAGGTTGGTTGTTTTCAGATTATCTGGCGCCGTAAGCAACACGAGGGCTATGATGCACCGAAACATTCGTCATCTGACAAGCCAACATACATTTACAAACACCCATGCCATTCACGGGACTCGGAACCCGCAACCTCGCGGTCGAGAAGCTAGCACGCTAACCACTATACCGTTTGGTCGGCGTCATAGCCAGGAGTATATGGTATATATGGTCTACTATTTTATCATAAATAGTGATCAATGAATAGTGAATTGAACAACTTTAACCTAAAGGGGCAGGGGCTAATACGGCAATACATGGGCTAATACGGCACGTCCGTATGAGCCCATGTTAAATTCAACAACTTTAGGGGCCTCCCATTTAATAACCTAGCATAAGTTTTTTTTTTTTTAAACAAAATCATGTGCTACTTATCATTTATTCCTCGAGTTACAGTACTTAAATATGTTAGAGAAACATGTATAAAAAATTTCAAGCATTTATGTCAAATAGATTTTAAGCTATGCGCGCTAGTGGTCAGAAATATCGATCAAAATAAATATCGATACTATATCATTGCATCCAAAGAAAAAAAATATCGATAAAATATCGATACATGATTTTTTAAATTTGATTTTCAATTTTACCAGAAACGAAGTGTTTCGGGGCAAATATCTACTTTTCATGAATTCCGGTCAAAATTGTTTTAATAAATAAATTATAAAAATTGTTTGAATAAATAAATTATATAAATTGTTTTAATAAATAAATTATATTATCAATTTGAATAAATAAAATACATTTTGATGTCAATTCATAAATTCACATTTATTTTTAAAGAAGAAATTTTGAAAACTAGTTTACCACTTATTTTGCTGATAGAGATTATTTTAATATTTGAAATTATGCAAATCTCAGGCACACGTTGACAACAGAAATAGCGCTATGTTAATGACAACTAATAAATTATCATTCCATTACATTACGTTTTCTTTTTGGTTAGGGTGCCATTTTCACTGCCTCTCAACCAAAAGTCCAAACTTTAGTTTTGAAGTTTTGGAAAAGAGAATAAAGAAAATCGAAAAAAAAAAACAATTATGAAACTACAAAGCGATCATCGAAAAAGTAAAAATGTTTGAAAATATCGATATACCGGTGACTTGTATCGATATTTTTACTATCGATATTTAAAAAAAAATATCGATAAAAATATCGTCGTATCGATATATCGCCGACCTCTAATGTGCCCCAAACATGAAAAAACGACATGTGAGAAATTCGGCTTTAAAGTTAAAAAACATGCATTAAATATCTACATTTTGTTTATTTAAAAAAAATTATTAAAAATACAGCAAAATAAAATAAAATTACAAATAAGACATTATTTTAAAGAGAAGAATTTAAATTTTAGTAAACATCAATAAACCCAAAATTAATAATCTGAAAACTTTCCATGTGCCGGACCCCCCCCCCCCCCCTTAAGAGGAAGTTCTAGTAAGGATCATTCCTTATAGTCCGAGAGGCGACTGCAATTTTTGGACCCCACCGAACATCATTCTGAATTTTTTATAGAAATTGGAGAAAAGTGAGTACACTACGAATCCACTGGTCTGCCGTGGCATAAATGGCCGAAACTGATCAAAAATCGACTTGGAATGAGTTGAACTGAAATCCGATTGCCAAATATGTCATAACTTGCCAAAAAGAATTTTTTCGTCCGGCAAACCCACTGCATTTTGATTTTCAAGGAGAAAAAGCGCAAACGGTTTCTGATCTCTGGCTCGGAAAACTTGTATCTTTAAAAAGTAAGCCAAATTGGCGACATCAGTTACGTCATCAGTGACGTAATGTTTATTGCCAATTTGGCTCATTCGTGAGAGATGCAAGTAAGCCATAGCCACAAAACCGAATCGTCTGCAACCTTCTTAATTGAAAATCAAAGAGTGAGGGTTACCAAAAAAAAAAAAAAAAAAAAATGCTCATTATATGGCAAGTTATGGCGCATTTGGTAATCGGATTTAGTTCAACTTATTAAAAGTTAATTTTTGATCAGTTTCGGTCATTTTTGCCATGGAAGACCAGTGGATTCGTAATCTACTCACTTTTATCCAATGTCTATAAAAAATTCAGAATGATGTTCGATGGGGTCCAAAAATTGCAGTCGCCTCTCAGTCTATATACTAGACTAGCTATGTTACAATCTTCTGAACCAGTGCATTTAGAAACTACTTTCTATAAAATCTCGAAATTTGGTGAGTAGGTACAAAAAAAAGACCACTTAATGAAATGACAAATTGTTTTCATTCAATGTCTATCCATCAAAAATTAAAATTAAAATGGCAATAGACAAAACCGGGTGGAACCACTACACATACCTTGGCGTAAAGGTTTCGAATACAAAATAAAATATATTAGACACTATTTTCGAGTTTTTAATTGATGTTATTTCATTAGGTGATGATTTTCGTACCGACTCATCAAATGTCAAGGTGGTTATAGAAAGTAGTATCTAAATGCACTAGGCTAGAATATTGTAACATAGCGAGTATAGAGAATGATCCTTACTAAGACTTCTTATAATGACTCGATAGCCATAAACAACCATTATAGATGACAAATATGACTGCATTTCTTTTTCCTGGCAGTTTTGCCACTCTTTAATTTTCAATGAGAAAAAGACCAGATGATTTTGCGAGCTAAATTATTTTTCTTAAGTTTAACTGGGGAGGGAGGTTCTCCCCCACCTCAGTAACCCCTTGCTAATCCCCTGAGTTTACTTCGTAAACCAGAGATATTGCATTTTATTTATTTATTTTTTCTATTTTTTTTTTTATTTTTTTTATTTCTTCACCTTTTGGAAAGTTCTGAGTTAAAGAAAGTGATCTAAAAAAAAAAATGTTTGCTTGTCAGTAAGGTTTTCGTTAATATTTCGTATGCGCATAATGCAGCTGCCACTGAAAAAAATTATGTTTTTCAGCAATTATTAAAAAAACCGGCTCTAACGATACTAATGCCGACCAAACGGTATAGTGGTTAGCGTGCTGGCTTCTAGACCGCGAGGTTGCGGGTTCCGAGTCCCAAGTTAGGCATGGGTGTTTGTAAATGTATGTTGGCTTGTCTAATGACAAATGTTTCGGCGCATTATAGCCCTCGTGTTGCTGACGGCGCCAGATAATCTGAAAACAACCAACTAACGATACTAATAGAAATCGCTGTGGTACTGCCTCTAAAAGTGGTCTAAACATCCCCAACTCCAAAATTAACTTAGAAATGCAATAAAGGCGTAAAAAATTGAAAAAATAAATGTCTTTAATACAGAGTTCTATTCCCTTGAGCATCATCCGACTACGATTTTTTCTCCTCTGTGTCACTTACAAGAAAGGGTAATGTAAGAATTATCGAAAAGTATATCGCCAATTTTGCCAGGTTTTTTTTTCCAATGTAATAATAACCAAAAATATCGCTAAATAGTCCATTTTTCTTTTAAACTAATGAAAATATGGTTGGTTGTTTTCAGATTATCTGGCGCCGTCAGCAACACGAGGGCTATAATGCGCCGAAACATTCGTCATTAGACAAGCCAACATACATTTACAAACACCCATGCCAAACACGAACCCGCAACCTCGCGGTCTAGAAGCTAGCACGCTAACCACTACACCGTTTGGTCGGCAATAATGAAAATATGAAAACGAAAATCATAAAATACACCTATCCATGAAATTTTTTAAATGCAATCATCAGTATTAACTGGAATTGAAAGTTATGAAACGTTCAACACTAGTAGTTTAAAATAGAGAGATTCACTGAGAAGGTAACGTCCTTGTAAAATTGGTTTAGTTGGCGAAATAATCATCGATTTGGAGCGAGGGTGAAATTTGGCTGATCCTTTCCTCATTTAATTAAAGAGCGGCAGGTTACTGAGCTCATTATTTGGCACGTTATGGAACTATTGGTCCTTAATTCTGAAGTGCGCATGACATCCACATTTAGTCATCCAGCTGACCTTCAATTTACTAGTAAGTGCCTTCATAAAAGACCACTTAAACATGGTCTCAACTGTGATTAAATGACTGACCAATTGTTCCATCATATCCTACATTACCAGTTTTCACGGCATGTAAATCGGATGATTTTTTTTACTTTCAACCACCCACATGCATAGTGTATACATCTAGACTGAGAGGCGACTGCAATTTCTGGACCCAATCGAACATCATTCTGAATTTTTTCTAGAAATTAGAGAAAAGTCAGTAGATTACGAATCCACTGGTCTGCCGTGGCAAAAATGGCCGAAACTGGTCAAAAGTCGACTTTTAATAAGTTGAACTAAATCCAATTACCAAATGCGCCATAACTTGACAAATAATGAGCATTTTTTTTATTTGGCCAAATTTTTTTTGGCAAATAAACCAACCAAACCATGAATACAATAACATATTGATTTATGTAATGGCCAACTTAATTGCCCATTAGATAAACCACATTTGATTCTGGCACGAATGGTTTTGGAAAAATGCGGTACAGACAGCAAAAATCAAATTGTGGGACGGTCCGTTTTGGAGCTCAACGCCTCATATATGTATACTTACTTTCCCTTCGATTTTTGAATAAAAAAGTTAAATTCATTCCCAAGTTAACTCTAAAAAATATTTTCCCAAAGTATGTAACAAACTTTTTCAGCCCAAAGAATTTAAACTTAATAAAAATTGTTGTTAATTAATACAACACAATTATAAATTATTGAGTAAAAAAATTAAGCAATATCAGGAAAAGGTTATCCGAAAAATAAATCAACTACGTTTTCTAAGAAAACAATGTTAAATTTCAGCAATTAAGATAAAAAAAAAATATTTACAATAAAGACAAATAGTTGTTTTATTTTTATGCAACAGAAGACAAATTGAAAAAAACTTAGTAGTATAAAAAAGTTCCATTTACCATTTCTAATTTATACATTCCACAAGACAGAATAAGACAGCACAAACAATATTCTTTAGTTATTTAATTATAGTAATACTTTATATCATAACATATCTTTCTTGTTTGGTGTGTCCACAGTGGAAATACATTCATAAATGAAAACATAATAACGAATACGCGAAAAGAGAAAAGCAATCTAATTTTAATGCAAAGAATCCAATGTTCTTACAAAAAGGACAATCCAAAACATAATTGCCACACAAAGTAAAAAAAAAAAGGGAAAAAAAGACCGTTTCTGAAACAAAACAAAAGACATTCTTTCAGAATAAGGATAAAAGATTAAATGCAGCACTTAACCCCCATAAAGAACACCAAAATAACCAAGGAACGGACATTATCTGAGACGCCATTAAAAGAAAACCATGTCGACCGAAGACGCTTCTGAAACAAACCTTTCTTTAGCAATAAATAGGCACTATGTAACAATCAGATAGATCCAGGCAGGAAATTAACTTCATTTGAGTTATTTTTCAGAACACACTCTAACTTTAGCAAGGAAAAAAAGATCATTTCCTTGATTTGGAGATCGCAAATGGGTCGATTAAACAAAAAAGCGGCCGTTTTGTATGCCATCTTTATTCTAATTGTACTTCAAAGAGGAAAGAAAACACTTTAGTCTATGGAGTGAATAGAATTTGTATAAAAGAACTCGGCACTTCAAAAAGCTAAATTTCGTAGAAGACTTTCTATTTTGGAAATGCAGATCGCACCGGATAAATCGTCGATGTTAAGTCAGAAAGTCATTAACTGGCCTTTTTTTTTTTCCAACTAAGGACTTAAGTCAGTAATTTGTCTCTTGGGTAAGTGTTGTATACGAAGAAATTCATCTTAACTGTAAAACAAAGGATTGGCTTTGTCTGTGTTTTTGCTCGTTTGTAATGTTCCCTATTCATTCTCGCATTACAAGCTCGGGCGCCACAATGCGAAATTTAGACAATTTGGAATTCTGAGCTCAACGCACCTTTTTTCAGAACGATACCATCTTCCTTTCCATATTCATAGGGCCTTATTATACAGAGACATTTCAGTGGCGAACGAGAGCCACCGATTCTGGCCACTTCTGTGGCTCAGTATAATAAGCTCCAATGGATTGCATGTTTCGCTTAGAATCTGAGCGCCACAAGCGACAGACGAACCTCTAGCCACAGCAATGGCCCAGTATAATAAGCTCCATGTGATTGCATGTTTCGCTTAGAATCTGAGCGCCACAAGCGACAGACGAACCTCTAGCCACAGCAATGGCCCAGTATAATAAGCTCCATGTGATTGCATGTTTCGCTTAGAATCTGAGCGCCACAAGCGACAGACGAACCTCTAGCCACAGCAATGGCCCAGTATAATAAGCTCCATGTGATTGCATGTTTCGCTTAGAATCTCAGCGCCAGAAGCGACAGACGAACCTCTAGCCACACCAGTGGCCCAATATAATAAGCTCCATAGGATTGCATGTTTCGCTTAGAATCTGAGCGCCACAAGCAACAGACGAACCTCTAGCCACACCAGTGGCCCAATATAATAAGCTCCATAGGATTGCATATTTCGCTTAGAATCTCAGCGCCACAAGCGACAGACGAACCTCTAGCCACACCAGTGGCCCAGTATAATAAGCTCCATAGTATTGCATGTTTCGCTTAGAATCTGAGCGCCACAAGCGACAGACGAACCTCTAGCCACAGCAGTGGCTCAATATAATAAGCTCCATAGGATTGCATGTTTCGCTTAGAATCTGAGCGCCACAAGCGACAGACGAACCTCTAGCCACAGCAGTAGCCCAATATAATAAGCTCCATAGGATTGCATATTTCGCTTAGAATCTGAGCGCCACAAGCGACAGATGAACCTCTAGCCACAGCAGTAGCCCAATATAATAAGCTCCATAGGATTGCATGTTTCGCTTAGAATCTGAGCGCCACAAGCGACAGACGAACCTCTAGCCACAGCAGTAGCCCAATATAATAAGCTCCATAGGATTGCATGTTTCGCTTAGAATCTGAGCGCCACAAGCGACAGACGAACCTCTAGCCACAGCAGTAGCCCAATATAACAAGCTCCATAGGATTGCATGTTTCGCTTAGAATCTCAGCGCCACAAGCGACAGACGAACCTCTAGCCACAGCAGTGGCTCAATATAATAAGCTCCATAGTATTGCATGTTTCGCTTAGATTCTCAGCGCCACAAGCGACAGACGAACCTCTAGCCACACCAGTGGCTCAATATAATAAGCTCCATAGGATTGCATGTTTCGCTTAGATTCTCAGCGCCACAAGCGACAGACGAACCTCTAGCCACACCAGTGGCCCAATATAATAAGCTCCATAGGATTGCATGTTTCGCTTAGAATCTCAGCGCCACAAGCGACAGACGAACCTCTAGCCACAGCAGTGGCTCAATATAATAAGCTCCATAGGATTGCATGTTTCGCTTAGAATCTGAGCGCCACAAGCGACAGACGAACCTCTAGCCACACCAGTGGCCCAATATAATATGCTCCATAGGATTGCATGTTTCGCTTAGAATCTGAGCGCCACAAGCGACAGACGAACCTCTAGCCACAGCAGTAGCCCAATATAACAAGCTCCATAGGATTGCATGTTTCGCTTAGAATCTCAGCGCCACAAGCGACAGACGAACCTCTAGCCACAGCAGTGGCTCAATATAATAAGCTCCATAGTATTGCATGTTTCGCTTAGATTCTCAGCGCCACAAGCGACAGACGAACCTCTAGCCACAGCAGTGGCTCAATATAATAAGCTCCATAGGATTGCATGTTTCGCTTAGATTCTCAGCGCCACAAGCGACAGACGAACCTCTAGCCACAGCAGTAGCCCAATATAATAAGCTCCATAGGTTTGCATGTTTTGCTTAGACCCTGAGTATGAAAATTGGTAATAGTGGTTCCTAAAATACATGACGAAGCAAAAATTTGAAGCAAGATGTTTCCAATTTTTTTTTTTAAATACGGAAAAGTAAAAATTTTTTTTTTCATTTTCTTCTTAATTTCTTTGAAAATTAAAGTATTTTCATAAATGCTTTGATTTTATAAATATTGAAATAGTTTTAAAAATTGCAATTTTTTCTTGCATTATATATATATATTCACCTTTTTCGAATTGAGACACATAATCTTTGAAGTAAATAAAAATCGCCAGAAAAAAATGAAAATTAGTTTTGTAGATGTTAATAAAAATAATAATTCAATTTTTGATAACGTTACTTTTATTAGAAATGCATAAATTCTATTTTTCTTTTAAAAAATCTTGCGAAAAAAACCCGCCAAAAATCTTGTTCAACGTATTTCTTATACAAGACCTTGCCCCAAATTGAGAAATCTTGGGCGAACACCCCGTTAAGAACGGCGAACTTTCTCATTTCAACTACTTAAGCCTTTATTAGTGGAAATATTAATGGAGAAGATGATATACGAGCTTTTTCTAATAAGTAAAAAGCAAAAGTTTCTATTATTTTCGTACGATTCTGCTAAAGGAGATATTTATCATAGGCTACGTCGAGATGATTGGTGAACTTAACTGTTCGGGGGAGAAAGTCGGGAAATTTCCTAATTAAGAATGAAATATGAAGGAATGGCAAATCAAGCGTCTTCTGAAAGGGGTTGAGGTAGATCATATTCCACTTTCCTGCAAAATGTCGCACAAAGATGTATGGGAGATAGGTAAAACAGTGTATGCGTCAAATTTACTCTGCAGGAGGCGAGAAATCATAGTCAGATTGTAAAATTTTGAATGGTCAATTTTTTATAAAAATTCAACTTAAGTCGCCCAGTGATTTAAAAAAAAATTGTCTCCTTGTAATGTAAAAATCAAGTTACTAAGTGAAGAAATGTATTTCCAAGTATAGGCAACAAACGGGTAATACACTTGCAAAACCAATGCCGATCAAATGGTATAGTGGTTAGCGTGCTAGCTTCTAGACCGCGAGGTTGCGGGTTCGAGTCCCGTGTTAGGCATGGGTGTTTGTAAATGTATGTTGGCTTGTCTAATGACGAATGTTTCTCCGCATTATAGCCCTCGGGTTGCTGACGACGCCAGATAATCTGAAAACAACCAACCAACTTGCAAAACCAAGAGTTATTTAAAAATAACTTTTTAGAACCTTTCTTGGTTTTCAAAATAAATATGAACAAGGAACAGTCCTCCTCCAGGTAAGTACTCCCTCTAAATTTCAGATTTTTTTTTTTTTTTTTTTTTTTTTTTTTTTAGGAGCTTCCTTTTTTTACTTTAGCCTCTCAAAAATTTCAAGCTATTATAAACTTTTATTTCCAACGTCAATTTTTTTTGTTTTTGAAGAAAAGCGAATTGTAAGACTCTCTTTCTGGATGAGACGAGGAAAAAATGCAATAATAAAATAAAAATATATTATTATATTTGAAAACTATTTTGCACTATCATAATTTTCAAATTTGAATCAGCAATGTTTTGCAATTGTCAGAAACACAGTAGTGAACCATGATTTACTAAATCTTCCACCAAATCCACCTTCAAGATGCACTCCGATTTGCGAATTGATCATAAGAAATACGTAAGTATACATTTTCCAGGGAATACGGACAGAATTTTCACAGTTAGCTTTGCTTTCCTCTACTAGGGGTGTGGAACACCACACAACTTTCAATTACACAATAATACTGACGTGGATTTGCATCATTTACCGTTTTTATATTTTCATCATTCATTTAGCAAAAATGGCCAGTTTGGCGATATTTTTTTCGACAATTCTTGTATGGGTCTTTAAAATAAAAAAAAACTCCGCCAAAATTATAATTATGGCGATATACTTTTCGATAATTCTTATATTATCCATTATTATACATAAGTGAAATTGAGGAGAGAAAAATAAACGATTGTTAATGAGGCATTCTCAAGGGAAGAGAACTCTGTGTTAAAGGCATTCGTTTTTCAACTTTTTACGCCATTAAAGCATTTTTACGGGAATTTCGAAGATGGGGAAGTTTGAGGCATTACTCCAGTGATTTTGATTAAAAGCTATCTTATACTCATGTCCGATTTTAACAAAAACCTTAATGGTAGGTCCAATGGTCACCACCAAAAGCACACTAAATTTGAACATCGTAGGTCAATTTGTTCGGCTGTTATGCTGAGCAGAGACATACATTTTTTCTATGTTACTTTTTTGAAATCAGAGTATTGCAAAACGTGGAGAAATGCAATTTTTTTTTTTTTACCGAATGCTATATTTTCATTACCCTATGTATACATATGGGTAATTGAAAGTAAAAGATTTTGCCGACTGTTTTATGTCGATGGGCTTCTATTTGGGTAGTTTATCCAGTTACTATTAACTTATATGTCGATGGTTGGTATAGACTGATAAAATCCTCTTGAGAACATGTTTTTACCTCAAGTTTTGAAGGGATTATTTACTAATTATCTGCGTATCCCCGCTCTCTGCTAACGAGCAATAGGTAACACACAAATTAACCACCAAAATGCTCCAAACTCTCTTTATCCATTACCTTAGAGACACTTTTCCACAACTTCTAATAACTGGACTTAGAAGAACGCACAAAACAATCTATATGTGATTATTGCAAACATGTGTCAAGTACGTATGTGTGAGTTAACAAGTTTTGTTCTAGGTCATCGGCATTATAATCCAAGTCCGGTGTTTGAGTTAAACCGCTTTACAGAACAAACAATAAGTATATCAACCAAATAGTGTTAGTCTACTAAACAATGCCAATAAACTCAATACTTTGTTTCGATACTAATAACTCAATACTAAAACAATCTATATGTGATTAGTGCACACATGTGTCAAGTACGTATGTGTATGTTAACAAGTTTTGCTCTAGGTCATCGGCATTATAATCTAAGCCCGGTGTTTGAGTTAAACCGCTTCACAGAACAAACAATAAGTATATCAACCAAATGGTGTTAGTCTACTAAACAATGCCAATAAACTCAATACTTTGTTTCGATACTAATAACTCAATACTAAAACAATCTATATGTGATTAGTGCACACATGTGTCAAGTACGTATGTGTATGTTAAAAAGTTTTGCTCTAGGTCATCGGCATTATAATCTAAGCCCGGTGTTTGAGTTAAACCGCTTCACAGAACAAACAATAAGTATATCAACCAAATGGTGTTAGTCTACTAAACAATGCCAATAAACTCAATACTTTGTTTCGATACTAATAACTCAATACTAAAACAATCTATATGTGATTAGTGCACACATGTGTCAAGTACGTATGTGTATGTTAAAAAGTTTTGCTCTAGGTCATCGACATTATAATCTAAGCCCGGTGTTTGAGTTAAACCGCTTCACAGAACAAACAATAAGTATATCAACCAAATGGTGTTACCCAACTAAACAATGCCAATAAACTCAATACTTTGTTTCGGAAGATTCAGAAGGTTAAGATCTACTTACGCAGTACATTTCTCATCAAACGAAGTGCCACAACAAAAAAAGAAAGACTCGGGGAGTTCTTTTCACACGAGTAATCCCCGCCGTTCACACGTTCCGGAAGGCAACGTACGTGGGATGCGATACCAAAACACAATCGGACAGAAGCATCACCCCCCCCCCCCCTCTTCCCCAAAGTGGAGATTAACAACTGGAAGAACAATTGATGCGCGGCGATCAAGAAACTAGGGCAGTGGGCAAAAGGAATTGGGAAGATTTCGGTGGTTTAATGTGTGTATGTGTTTTACCTAGCTCGTTAACAGGGAGCATGGGTACGCATGGCAAGTTGGACCTGTGTAGTTGGTTGTTTTCAGACTATCTGGCACCGTCAGCAACACGAGGGCTATAATGCGCCGAACCATTCGTCATTAGGCAAGCCAACATACATTTATAAACACCCATGCCTAACACGGGACTAGAACCCGCAACCTCGCGGTCTAGAAGCTAGAACGCTAACCACTGTACCGTTCGGTCGGCGTTGGATCTGTGTAGGTTGGTTGTATTCAGATTATCTGGCGCCGTCAGCAACACGAGGGCTATAATGCGCCGAAACATTTCGTCATTTAACAAACCAACATACATTTACAAACACCCATGCCAACACGGGACTCGAACCCGCAACCTCGCGGTCTAGAAGCCAGCATGCTAACCACTATACCGTTTGGTCGGCTGGATCTGTGTAGGACATCGATATAGGAAAACAACTGGATAGACTGCTCCGATGGCAATGCAAGGGGAAAAACGCGCCGGTGGTTGATGATGATGGGTGGACGATCAACCAATCACAGTTTACTTTTATAGTTGGGTGGGAATACGAGAAACATTGTAAAGTCCTAGAGAAGATATTTTTTTGCACATTATTACTAATTAAGGTCTACTATTGACAGTTATGCTGTGTGCAACTCAAGATTTTATATTCAATCCTCGGCAATCCGTATTTTTTTGCCCACCCAACGATCCGGTAACGGCTTCATTTTCCCAGCGTTAAGCAGTCTGTCCAGTTGTTTATATAGACGGTGTAGGATGTTAGAGGGATTTCTGCAACTGATTTCTAGATCGCAATTTCTTTTTGCACCATGACGGTCCAATACTATTTGTAGTGCACAAAGGTTTTGGGAAAGATACAGAGATATGCTAATTAGGTTCAACAGGTTACATATATAAGATTAGGCAATTAATATAAAATAAATTATTCTTTATTACAGCATGTTTTTAGGAAATCATAAGGGCTTTTTTTTAACGTAAACCTAATGTAAAATTTTAACGAAAAATGAGGGTACTTAATGCAAAATTTCACAGAAATCATCGCCGACCAAACGGTATAGTGGTTAGCATACTAGCTTCTAGACCGCGAGGTTGCGGGTTCGAGTCCCGTGTAAGGCATGGGTGTTTGTAAATGCATGTTGGCTTTTCAAACGACGAATGTTTCGGCGCATTACAGCCTTCGTGTTGCTGACGGCGCCAGATAATCTGAAAACTGCGAAATATTGTTTCAAACTATTTTTATTAGAAAAATCACAAAATTAATTTGAAATCTAAGAAGACTGTTCTTCAGTGTACGGGCGTGGATTAGTTTGTCTTTATTAGAAACCTACAGTTTTATTTCCGTTTGGATTAAATTTTCCACACTTAACAAACAAGAGGACGAACACTGGCTACAAATCATCCCTATTTTGAAAAATCCCTCCCGTTCCCCTTCTTTCAAGCCCTAAAGGGCCATGATAATAACTTGAGATCAAATCAACCAATTTGAACCGGGTTGTCATTCCTCGAGATTTCTTGACTAATGCAGATTATCGTGAACACAATTTCATTCCGATTGTTTGTTTCTAAGGTGGTGAAATCGAACAATAGGCGGTAAGAGGAACATGACCATAATTTGCAACTGACTAGACCAATTTGAATCGCGTTATACCGGGCATCGCCGGGCCATAGATAGTTAAGCATTAGCAATTCAGCTAGTGCTAAAATAATAATAATAATAAAAATATAAAAAATAAAAGCTTCACTTGATTATCCTTTCAAAATCTTACAATTTGTTATTGTTGTTATAATCAGGTACAAAAGATAATAGGTTTTGAAACAACATTTAAGTAGTTCGAAAAGTTCTCCAAAATATTACTCTCAGTCGATATATTTAAGTAGCCAATAAGTTCTGCAAAATATTACACTCGGTATATTTAAGCAGACAATGAGCTATGCAAAATATGACACTCAATATATTTACTCAGACAATGAGCTATGCAAAATATGACACTCAATATATTTACTCAGACAATGAGCTCTGCAAAATACTATACTCGATATATTCACGCAGACAATGAGCTCTGCAAAACATTACAATAAGCCGACATATTTCAGCAGGCAGTGAGTTATGCAAAATATAACACTCGGTATATTTAAGCAGCCAATAACTTCTGCAAAATAGTACACTCGGTATATTTACTCAGACAATGAGCTCTGCAAAATATTACGCTCGATATATTTAAGCATACAATGAGCTCTGCAAAATATTACACTCGATATAATTAAGCAGAGAATGAGCTCAGCAAAATATTACACTCGATATAATTAAGCAGAGAATGAGCTCAGCAAAATATTACACTGAGCCGATATATTTCAGCAGGCAATGAGTTATGCAAAATATAACACTCGGTATATTTAAGCAGCCAATAACTTCTGCAAAATATTACGCTCGATATATTTAAGCAGACAATGAGCTCTGCAAAATATTACACTCGGTATAATTAAGCAGACAATGAGCTCAGCAAAATATTACACTGAGCCGATATATTTCAGCAGACAGTGAGTTATGCAAAATATAACACTCGGTATATTTAAGCAGCCAATAACTTCTGCAAAATATTACGCTCGATATATTTAAGCAGACAATGAGCTCTGCAAAATATTACACTCGGTATAATTAAGCAGACAATGAGCTCAGCAAAATATTACACTGAGCCGATATATTTCAGCAGACAGTGAGTTATGCAAAATATAACACTCGGTATATTTAATCAGCCAATAAGTTCTGCAAAATATTACACTCGGTATAATTAAGCAGAGAATGAGCTCAGCAAAATATTACACTGAGCCGATATATTTCAGCAGACAGTGAGTTAAGCAAAATATAACACTCGGTATATTTAATCAGCCAATAACTTCTGCAAAATATTACACTCGGTATATTTAAGCAGACAATGAGTTCTGTAAAATATTATACTCGATATATTTAAACAGACAATGACTTCTGCAAAATATTGTACTGACCAGATATATTCAAGCACACAATAAGTTCTGCAAAATATTACACTCGATACATTTAAGCAAAAAATGATTTCTGCAAACTATTACACCAAGCCAACGGGGCAGAAAAAGACTGACGGCAACACTAAAAGAAAAACAAAATAAATCGGGAATTTAAAGTGAAAACTGGAATTAAAGACTCAAACGATGCATGAGAAACTAGGGTACTAGGCATAAGAAGAAAGAAGATCTGTAAGGAAGTATTTTTGGTCTTTAAGTTGGGGATGGTTCCGGTTAACAAGGATTGCGGATCAGCACTCTTAAGAAGGTTCGGCGAACCCTTACGGCGATTACACCAAGCGTTGCATTGTTTGGTACTTAGAGTGACTTCCGATTACAAGGCTTAAGGATTAGATTGGCAATAAATTGTGTATTGGTTGATGTTTGCCTTTGGTTCTTTTTTACGCGAATCATTTATGTTTATCCAAAGCACGTTTTTTGTGAGAGGTATAAAATATTCCGCTGTTCAGTTCATTGTTTTTTTGTTTTTTTTTGTAATGTATTTTAAAACCAAGTTTTGGTATTCCATACCTAAAGGGGTTGGTGTTGTTGTTGCATGCCCCCGGAGGTCAGCAGAGCTAGACCAGGTCCATGATGTCGTACACCCTCAAAAAATCCAACACCAAAACAGGGTCGTCGGCCAAATTCTTCTTAGATAGTCCCAGGCACGCGAGGATGTGATCAGGCGAAGCCTGTTCAGTAAAGCAGTGTTTGCAGATTTCGAAGCTCCTGGATCCCTCAATAAATTTCAATGTCTGAAGGTGGCCACTTCGAAAGCGGGCAAGAGTAGTTTGTTCCTGTCTATTAAAACCCTGAACAAGGGAGCCCCCAGGACGGGGATATTGATACCAATGGTGCGCTGGGGGGACAATTCAAGTAGTCCTGTTCCTGTGTTTAATCTGAGAATGAATCTCCGTAAAGGGGAGAGGCACTGACGGAACAGAGGCCTCGCCAGCACCAGCCTTTGCCAAAATGTCCGCAATCTCGTTCCCTTCAAGATCAACGTGGGAGGGGATCCACTGCAGATGAATCTGATGCGATGCGGAAAGTCGTTTTAACTTATTAAGTATTGCCACTCCGACATGGTCTCTAACACCCCGCCAATCACTCAGGTGTTGTAGTGCGCTTCTGCTGTCAGACAAAATCCAAATCTCATTTCCATGGGGAAGAGACGTAAGAAGGGTAAGGGCTTCATCGATGGCTATCAGTTCACTGCGAAAGACTGAGCAGTAGTCGGGATTTCTCCTCTGTTTCCTAAGGTCATAGGTCTGCAATTTGATGTAAATACCGCTGCCAGATCGGTTGTGATCGTCTTTACTGCCATCCGTGTCGACCTGAACGGCGTCAATTGGAATCTCTCCAATTCTCTCAAGAGCAATTTGTTTTAGGAAGACCGGAAGGTCTGTTTGTTTATTGACATGTACTGGCAATTCAGTATGGAAAAAGACACCGTCAAGGTCTTCTGCCGGGTCAAGGCACTGCGCCATTGACAAGATTAAAAGTCTCCATTTGACTGAAGGGGCTGTGTCTCTTGAGTCTCTGATTATTACACCAGTTTTTGTAGTAGGTAGCGGTGCTATTTTGTGCACCCAGAGCGCTGAGTTTGCTACAGCAAACTCTGCAGCTGGCAGTACTCATTTTGTAAGGCATGCGCGCCTCCTAAGTTCCAGGGGCTGTAGATCTGCCTCGAAGAGTACAATGTCCCTGGGGCAAGTATTTCTTAACCCAGTAATGATTCGTGCCGCCCTAAGCTGGACCTTTTCAAGTTTCTGAAGATTTGTGTCAGAGGCACAACAATAAATTGGAATGCCAAATTCCAAGATGGGTCTGATTAGTGAGATGTATGTTGTTCTGAGAGTACTAGCGTCAGCACCCCAGTCTCGCCCTGAAATGTACTTCAAGATGCTGAGCAGTTTTCTTGCCTTCTGTACAAGATTATCAATATGTTTGTGTCCCAGAATCTCAGAGTCTAACACAAAGCCCAAATATTTTGGATGTTTATCCAGAGTCAGTTGTTGATTGTTCAATTTGATATTAGGATGAAAATTATAAAGCTTTCTGTTGGTTGTAACGAAACTAACCGAGGATTTGATTGGGTTAAAGCACAGTTTGTGATCTTCAGCGAAATTCTGTATGATCTCAAGGACTAAATTAATGTCTCTCTCTAACTTCGTCAAGTCGGAACCGGACTTCTAGAGGACAATGTCATCCTCGAAGGCTCCTGACCTCACAATTCTTTTTGATAATACTTTCAATGCCTGATAAGTAAAGGGAGAAAAGAGATTGGACTCGGTACTGATCCTTGGGGAACCCCGTGGAAGATCCTGTAACTCCTTGAGAGGGATTTGTTGTACTTTACTCTGATAACTCTGTTTCGGTTATAAAGGCGTTCAATAACTTTTAAGTGCAATTGCAATTTATTTAAGCAATTTTCAGCTCAGATCGTGTTTTCATAGTGTTTGACTTTTTAAGGGAGACCCGTAAGCAAAAACCTAAAATTTTATTAATAAAACACCTATTTTGAAACAATTATTGGCTTAATTTTTTGTCTTTTAAGTTTAATATTTTTTTATATTTTTGTTGTTTATTGTTTTTTAGCCGAAATATACGCCTTTTAAAAAAGACTCCTCCTCCTTCAATTTTTAATATTTTTATTGATTTCAAAGCAAATTAATTATATTAAAGTACACTCTAAAGATGTAGGGAGAGATTTTTTTTAATTACTTTGACAGGGGATTTTAAAAAGATGTTTTGTGTTTTTCACAAGAAATTTCTAAATTTTCACAAAAAATTCCTATTTTTTTTCATTCTTAAAAAAAAAAATTAATACAATTTACAAAAAAACACTCTCCCTAAATTTATAAAACAGATATTCAAGATTTCAAAAATATGAATAGTTTAAATCTAAGTAAATTCTTCCCAAAGCCTTAGCATTTTAAACACAGTCAAAATTGCCAATCCTAGATTTCGAGAAAAGCGAGCTTAAAAATAAAAACTTGTATACAATTACATAGAAGATTGGTATGTAAAAGTTTGAAAATCGAATGTTTGCAGTTCCCTAGAAGTTTGAAATTTCTCCCATGCCTTCTTGAGTATATATAGCTTAATTTTATCAAGGTTCCCACTCAAATCACAGAATGAAAATCACTGACTTTTCAATGACTTTTAGGGATCTAAATAATGTTTGTAAGGACCTTTGAAAATTAGTTTTCAGGCATCATGTCTATATATAAATTTAATAAAGTATATTCTACCAAAAAAGTTAAAAAATTGGCGCATGCATAATACAAATACGTCAGAGAATTCCGATACGATGCGGATAAGTGGTAGTCATACGGGGATAGCAAGTCTGAGTTGCATTTTTAAAAATTGTGCAGTTGGGCAAACATCTGTCAAAATTAAGGACTTTTAAGGACCTCTATGCATTTTCAAGTACTTTTAAGCTCCTCTAAGCATTTTGAAGCACTTTCAAGGCCTTGAAAATAAGTTCAAAAATATTAAGCACTTTTAATGACTTTCAATGACCGTGGGAACCCTGTTTATGCAATAAAATAACATTTTCCCCCAAATTTGTTCTATGTTTGGGGTACGGGTCTCCCTTAAGAAGAAAACCATCAATGCCGTGGCATTGACTAATTTACTTTTGCCCCCAAAACTTGATAGAATGCATTGTTATCGACAACGAGTCTATCTGCTAACTTTTAGCTCAATTGGATGATGTTAAAGTATACATATACATTAGGAATCACGAAATTCGACTCAAGTCTGCGTTTTTGTTTTTTGTTTTTAAAATATTCCCGAATTCATTACCATTAAAATGATACCATTTTCTTTCTGAGACTCAAATTACTTTTTAAATTACAGTAGCTTTTGTAAACCTGTTTTGTATCACGTTCATTAGTGTAGTAAACTTTAAACGCGTTTTCTGAAGAATGACATTTTGGTGGTATGTGACTTTACGCCAACGGTCATAACTTCACAATAAAGGGTCCGATTTAAAAAATTCTAATTTTATTTTGTTGACAATAGTTGTGAATGTGTTTTCTATGGAGAATCTAATATATATTGTTATAACCACATATTTTTATGCATATTTTATTCTTAGTTTTTTGTTAAAAACTATGTATTTTTTTAAACTTTTTATTTAAAAACTTATAATTAAATAAATATGGAAGCCAAATTCAAAATTCTCCATAGGAACATGAGTCAATATAATATATCTTATTTGCAATAAAAATAATACCTCTAAGTTAATTACAAGTTTATTTATGTACGTTCTAATAATGTCCTAATTAGTCACTTTAATAGCAATTAGCTGATTAAAAAATTGACGGAAAAAAAAGTTTATATATAAAAGTGCATCATTTTTAATTCTGATATACTGCCAAAAAGTTTGAAATTATAACCTAAAAATTAAAGAAAATCATCTCAATTGTATATGCATACCTTAAGTAGTTTGATGAACTCGTCGAAAATCCACACACAAACGAAACCGAAGTAAGCATAAAGGATTCAAAAAGTAGAAAACGTATATTTATTTCACAATTTGAGAGCAAAAAGCTTAAGTTCATTCTTATTTAAAATCGAGACACTGATTGCTGGATAAATATTTTGTTACTGACAGTAGACTGAGACACCCACTGAATTTTATAATGATTCTTGGCATCTTGATGAATATTAGCTTTAAGACATTCTGAGGATAAATTTTGTTACTCATACTGATAGGGGCCAGATCACTACCAAGAGATAACTATGACATTTTGAGATTTTCAAGTAATTCTTAAAATATGATTTCATATCTATATAAAAATATCATACTTGAAACATTTCAGTGATTGGCTGCAATTTTAAATAACTTAAAAAAAAATAAAAATATATATATATATATTTATTTCAAAAAGTATATATATATATATATATATATATATATATATATATATATATATATATATATATATATATATATATATATATATATATATATATATATATACAGGGTTTTTGCCAAAATAAAATGTCACATATCCACGAGTTTTTAAGACTGAAGCAAATAATTTTCCATGACTCAAAAAATCAAATCCCCCCCCCCCCAAAAAAAAAATAAAAAAATAATAATAACCTATATCAATTTTACTAACACGAACATTAGTAAGTAAATCAATGTTCCATAAAATGACTTTTATAAAGCTTTATTTTAAATTAAGTAAAAAATCCTTGTTTCAGTAATTTTCAAATCAGAAGAAAAAGGGAAAATAATTTTCCATTCTTTGATATTTCAGCGTTAAAAAAGCTAATCAATCTTTAATAATAAAGAAATATTTGAAGAAAGAATAAGTCAATAATAATAAATAACATCAAATGTCAAATGTTTCGATATCAACAATGTAAAACAAATGAAAGAAGGAAATTTAAAAAAAATAAAAATTCAAACACAAGCTTATCAAAACTGTTCATTTCAGCTCTCATATTATGAATTTTTTTGTCACCTATGAGACCTTACTCGTGTGATGTCACAACGTTGGAGTTCAGAAATGTTTTCAATGGCCGCGGTTTTTAACTGTGACCGTTGTTTCCGTCAAAACGTAAATAAAAACATAGATGAATTTTCGATGAGCTGAACAGCGATCATGGCGTTTATGACGCCACGGTTACGTGATTTTACTTAAAATGCTTAGAAATACAGTGAATTTCATGGATTTCCATGACTTTTGGCCACTTTTTTGCTCAAAATCATGACTTTCCATGACAAAATTTACCCAATCTCCAAATTCATGACTTTTCATGACATTTCCTGACTTTCCATATGCGCGGAAACCCTGAATATATGTATAAAATCTGTTTAAATCTGTTTACCTAAAAAAAATTTTTTTTTCAAAATTTAGGTGCATTTTTCTCCGAATCCAACGACAGTTTCGATCAAAATTTTGTTCATACTCAAAGTTAACTCAACAATAGACGCGAGTAATTAATAGTTTATGAATTTTAAGAAAAAATTAAAAAATAGAGTTTTTTTTTTCAAATCCAATAAAGAAGATGAAATAAAAAAAATAATTTCTAGAAGAACAAAGTAATAATAAAATAACACTAGGGGGCTTCGCCCCCTGCACGCTAACGCTCGCCAACCCCCAAACGCCTCGCTGCGCTCGGATTGAGCGGCTTTGCAGCTCGAATTTGTGGTTAAAACATCTTGCTGCGCTCGAATAGGTTTGCTAGCCATAAAAAATTTAACCAAATTTTTATAAATTTAATGTAAGGCCTAATGGAGAAAACACCCAAATTGCAAGTTTCATAATAGAAAGTTAAATATACTATCCGCCAACATTCTGACTTAAAACTTCATTAGCTATGCCCTTACATTGAAGTCCTAATATTTTTTATTTATTCTGATAAGTCGCCCCGTTAGAGAACGAAGTCCAACGCGAAGCATTTTCTGGATAGAAATACTTCAAAATAATAATTACTCTAATACAAAAATGCTTCAGAAAAACAGAAAAAATCAACTTTGAAACAAAGAGTTTAAAAAGAGCTTTAAAATTAGCAACGGGTTTGTTGTTTACATACGTAAGGATAGCTTTAAAATTAGCAACGGTTGGTTGGCTGGTTGAACCCCCGAGCAGCCGGTTTGTTGTTTACATACGTAAGGATGTTGCCATTCATATATTCAAAATCATTGAGGCTTTGTAGTAGCTTAATGATGAAAAATATTGAAATTTAACTAATTAATAAAGTGTTAATAAATTATTTTGGCACGTTTTGGCAAATCTACAGCTTATTTCCTTTAAAATGACACCTTGATCATTGAAATTGGTTGAGCAGTTTAGGCGGACGGACTAACCCCAAAAAACGTATTGCCTATTAAATATATAGATTTGAAGAAAGAATAAGTCAATAATAATAAATAATATCAAAACTCAAATGTTTTGATATCAACAATGGAAGATGAAAGAAGACGGGAAATTTTTTTAAAAATGTAAACACAAGCTTATCAAAACTATTCATTTCAGTTCTCATATTATGAATTTTTTTGTCACCTATGAGACCTTACTCGTGTGATGTCACAACGTTGGAGTTCAGAAATGTTTTCAATGGCCGCGGTGTTTAACTGTGACCGTTGTTTCCGTCAAAACGTAAATAAAAATATAAATAAATTTTCGATGAGCTGAACAGCGATCATGGCGTTTATGACGCCACGGTTACGTGATTTTACTTAAAATGCTTAGAAATCCATGATATTCACTGTATTTCTACGATTTATGACCATTTTTTTTTTGCTCAAAATCATGACTTTCCATGATAAAATTTACCCAATCTCCAAATTCCTGACTTTTCATGACATTTCCTGACTTTCCATATGCGTTGAAACCCTGAATATATGTATAAAATCTGTTTAAATCTGTTTATCTAAAAAAAAAAAAAAAAAAAAAAAAAAAAAAAAAAAATTCAAAATTTAGGTGCATTTTTCTCAGAATCCAACGACAGTTTCGATCAAAATGTTGTTCATACTCAAAGCTAACTCAACAATAGACGCGAGTAATTAATAGTTTATAAATAAAAAAAAAAAAAAAAAAAAAAAAAATTTTTTTTCTTTTTCATATCCAATAAAGAAGATGGAATAAAGAAAAATATAATTTCTAAAAAAACAAAGTAATAATAAAATAACATGTTTAAGTATGCTTAGTTAACTGGTAATAATTTTATTACAAAATCTTAAGTAGATTTAGCGAAAAGTTTACTTAAAAAAGACATTTTTAACAAGCACTAGCACTGGTCCACTTTGCTCTGGTCCTCATAACTTAATGGAACATTTTTCTGTTGACTGAATAGTGTATATACAATTAATGAATCCAATTACATCCGAACGCTTTCTTGGTACTGATTACATTTGAAAACCATGCACAAATACGCCCACAAATCCAAACTAGCTGATGTTGCTATCTCTTCGAAACAATCTTTTTTTGAACAAGCACTACCCCATAAAAATCCGAATAAAGAACGCAGCCAATATTTCCGGCCGTAACAAAAAGTAGAACACGACCTCATTAACATAGCGGTATTTCTCAAAAGCAAAATTACTAACTGGAAAAAAAATCGTATAGCGTCACATTCCCGACGGTTTTCCGAAATTATCCAATTTATTTCCGATGCCGGAAAGCCTTCCCTACGATTCGGAAAATAACGAACAGAATTCGCGAATTAAAACGCGTGCTTTCGAAAGAAATAAACCCTCTAATTACAACGCATTTTCGAATTTCGAGTGCTGATTGCTTTCGGATCGGTCGGTCGCGTTCGTGTTGCCAAAAGGATATTGCAAATAATAATGAAATGGAGTGTTTTTTTGTTTTTTTTTTAACAAGTGGGTTACAGATGTTATTAATCGATTTTTATTTTCGATTCATCGATCGGAACAATTAGACTGAGAGGCAACTGCAATTTTTGGACCCCATCGAACATCATTCAGAATTTTTTTATAGAAATTGGAGAAAAGTGTGTAGTTTACGAATCCACTGGTCTGCCGTGGCAAAAATTGTCGAAACTGATCAAAATTCGACTTTTAATAAGTTGAACTAAATCCAGTTGCCAAATGCGTCATAACTTGCCATATAAAGAGCAATTTTTTTTTTATTTGGTAACCCTCACTCTTTAACTTTCAATTAAGAAGGTTGCAGACGATTCGAATATGTGGCTATGGCTTACTTGCATTTTTCACAAATAAGTCAAATTGGCAATAAACATTACATCACTGATAACGTAAATGATGTCGTCAATTTGGCTTACTTTTAAAAGATACAAGTTTTCCGTGCCAGAGATCAGAAATCATTTGCGCTTTTTCTCATTGAAAATCAAAATGCAGTGGGTTGCCAGACGAAAAAGTTCGTTCTCCTTTTGGCAAGTTATGACATATTTGGCAATCGGATTTTAGTTTTACGTCATCAGTGACGTAATGTTTATTGCCAACTTGGCTCATTCGTGAAAGATGTAAGTAAGCCATAGCCACACATCCGAATCGTCTACAACCTTCTTAACTGAAAATTAAAGAGTGAAGGTTACCAAATAAAAAGTAAATAATGCTCATTATTTAGCAAGTTATGGCGCATTTGGCAATCGGGTTTCAGTTCAACTCATTCCAAGTCGATTTTTGATCAGTTTCGGTTATTTTTGCCACGGCAGACCAGTGGATTCGTAATCTACTCACTTTTCTCCAAAATTTCTATAAAAAAAAATTCAGAATGATGTTCGATGGGGTCCGAAAATTGCAGTCGCCGCTCGGACTAAATGGATTATGGTGACGGGGAAACAACTCGGAAAAATTCGAAAAGGGTTAGGGCCTTATTATACAGGGCAACTCAAGTGGCGAACGCGCGCCGCCGCCTAAGTCGCTCAGACAAGTCCTTCGAAGCGAAACAAGCAATCCTATGGAGCTTATTATACTGAGCCATAGCAGTGGCCAGAACTAGAGGTCGGAAATATCGATCAAAATAAATATCGGTACTATATCGTTGCATAGAAAAAATATCGATATATCGGTACATGATATTTTTTATTTGATTTTCCATTTTGCCACAAACCAAGTTTTTCGGGGCAAATTTCTACTTTTCATGATTGCTTTTTTGTAAGGAGACTATTTTTTCAACAGAAATGGACCTATTAAAAATAAAGAAAAAGAAAAAAAAAAAGTTATATTTTCGCTTATTTGGTGCAGTGATTTTAAGAAAAATTTAGATAATTTTCAATAGCTTTTAAGAGTACGGAAAAATATTGAATATTGGTGCCATTTGAACTGTCTCTCAGCTAAGTTCGAACTTTAGTTTTGAAGTTTTTGAAAAAGGAATAAAGAAAATCGAAAAAACACTTGGAACTACAAAACGATCATCAAAAAACTAAAAATGTTTGAAAATATCGATAAATTGGTGACTTTCATCGATATTTTTAATATCGATATCTTTTTAGAAATATCTATAAAAATATCGTCGTATCGATATATCGCCGACCTCTAGCCAGAACCGGTGGCGCGCGTTCGCCACTCTAGTGGCTCTGTTTAATAAGATCCACTGACTTACAGTATGATAAGTGACTGTTAGTTTAGGTATCTCATCCAACATCATTCTGAATTTTTTTTATAGAATGATAGACAAATACTAATAGTATATTCGCCTGTCGGAGCAAAAATGGCGGAAACTGTTCAAAAATCGACTATGAATAAGTTGAAATAAATTTGGTTGCCAAATACGTAAAATCTTGTCAAATAATGAAGATTCTTTTTGATTTGGTAACCAACCGCTCTTTAACTTTCAATGGGGAAGGGTAAAAACGATTTCACTTCTGTCGCCCCCTAATACTTGCATCTTTTTTTAAAAGATGTAAATATTATTGCGCCAAGTTGGCGATAAACTGAGCCAAGTTGGAGATAAATATTATATCATCAGTAACGTAATATGACCATCAAGTTCGAAAATTCGCAGTCGAGTTAGCCGTTTTGAACACAAGTGAGCATTAACTCATTATTTTTTTTTATCTTAACAGATTCAATAACCGTTTCTAAACTAACAAGATAGTTCCAGTATTAACACTTCAATCTCTGAAGCTATATGGATACAGGTCCATTAATCAGTTATTAATTTCTAAAGAAATTATGTATAAAGTTTCTAGGAATGAATTCTACACCAGGTTTCTCACTTAAATCACTGACATTTTTAAGGACCTAAATAATGTTTTTAAGGACCTTTGAAAATTTGTTTTCAGGCATCATGTCTATGTATACATTTTTAATAAAGTATATTCTACCAAAAAATTACAAGTTGGTGGATGCATAATACAAATATGTCCGAGATTTTCGATACGGTGCGGATTAGTGGCGGTCACGCGAGGATAGCAAGTCCAAGTTGTATTCTTATAACTTGTGCAGTTGAGAACACAACATCCGCCAAAGTTAAGGACTTTTAAGGACCTCTAAGCATTTTCAAGGACTTTTAAGCACCTCTAAGCATTTTCAAGCACTTTCAAGGCCTTGAAAATAAGTTAAAAAATATTAAGCACTTTTAATGACTTGCAATGACCGTGGGAACCCTATTCAACGACTTTTAAGGACCTAAATAACGTTTTTAAGGACCTTTGAAATTTTGTTTTCAAGGATCATGTCTATATAAAAAAAAATTTAATAAAGTATATTCTACCAAAAAAGTTACAAGTTCGCGCATGCGCAATACAAATATGTCCGAGAATATCTATACGGTGCAGTTAAGTGGCGGTCACGTGAGGATAGCAAGTCTGAGTTGTACTTTAATAAATTTTGCAATTGGGCACATAAAAACCGCAAAAATTAACGACTTTAAAGGACCTTCCAAGCATTTTCAAGGATTTCACATCTAAGCCTTTTCAAGTACTTTCAAAGCCTTGAAAACAAATTCAAAAATATTACGCACTTTTAATGACCATGGGAACCATGTACATACACTTAACCTTTTCAAATTTTACACGCAGTACTATTTTGAAAACAAAGCATTAGGAAATTGCAATTAAATTTAAAGTGCATTTATATACAATACATGAGAAAAACACTCTTGTGTAAAAATGTGTTTCGTACTAACAACAGCATTATAGGGATCAAATTAAGATGTTCGGATTAATGCAATATAAATTTATTACATGTAGAGAGTGATAATTTTTTTGCCATAAACCAAATTACGTTATTTCAGGCAGCCCTAAACGAAGTGTAGTGAAGTAATTACTTTTCCAATTTAAAGACAATTTTAATTCTTATAATTTTACCCGAGCTAATTTCAAAAAGCCCTTAAGGCCTCTTAATAAAGCTTATATCTCTATAGCAACCTTAGTTAGTTTTTATACAAAACTTTCAAACCAACAATTATTTCGGAAAGAAAAATAATACAAAAACCTCTCACATAAAAAAAAAAAAAAAAATTGTCACTTGAGTTTGACGTAATTCTTTTCTTTTTACTTGTCCTTTTTTTAGACGACTGACAAACTTAACAGCCGAGTAACTCAATTTTTACACTATTTTTAGTTCTTTTCTTTTTTTTTTTTCTTTCGACAAAAGAGAAGATTGGAGATATTTTTTTTTTTCTTTGTATCTAGAAATTCTGGAGGAAATTTATTGGGTATTTTTTCCCCCCCCCCTCCTCCTCCTTTTCGCTCAAAACTGTTACCCTTCCTCTCCTTAATGTCATATTTTTAATATTTTGAATGCATTATTTTAGTACTTTTTACGTTTTTTCAACTTGATATCCTTTTAAATTTCGAAAGTGACAGATTACTTTCAACTTCCGAAAATTTTTCTTCCAAAGCTTCAGAACGAATTTTTTGAAAGAAAGAATCACTCTTTTGAACACTTACATTTTTATGTTGCCTCTTTCATTTTAGCCTTAAAATTTTAAAAATGATAAGATAATAATACCATGGACAAAAAGTCTATTCAAAAGAATTTACTTGAAAATAATACACAAGAATTCAGGGGGAAAAACCGTTACGTATTATAGCAGTATACATAAAAAAATACTCTTTATACGATGTGCAAATTCGCATAGTAAACGCATTAAGTTTATTGCTAAAAAATAATTACACTTTTATGTAAGAAATATTATTTGTAAAAAAAGGTTCTCCTCCATTGAATATAAATATTTCATTATATGAGCAGAAATTCGGAAAGCTAAAACTTAATATACTTTTTGAGTAATATTTAGGGTAACACTGTTTAAACATGGAACTTAGAAATAAAAATGCGCTTTTGTTTTCAAATGAATTGGATACTTATCACCGAAAACTGTTTTAATTTTGAGTAAAATTGGAACTTCTCTTTGAAATTAAATTAAAAATATTAATACGAGAAACACATAGGTTTGAACCGGACACAGCTGGTGTGTTAGTTCTTCCACAAAATGGTAAAGAATATTATTTTTCGAACATAAAGTGCAAATCGTTTGACAGAAATTTATTTGTTCGCATTCGTTAAAGAAGTCTTTGAAAAAAAAAAAAAAAACGTCAATTAAAAAAAGAAAAAAATATTAAATTTTCAAATTTAATTACAATAGTAGTTGAGTACGTTTAAACTTTTATATATTTTAATTATATTTGAAATAAATCACAAGCATCATTATCTTGGTTAGCTGTCATTTGCCAGGACAATGTTGGCCAATAGACTGAGAGGCGACTGCAATTTTTGGACCCCACCGAACATCATTCTGAATTTTTTATAGAAATTGAAGAAAAGTGAGTAGATTACGAATCCACTGGTCTGCCGTGGCAAAAATGGCCGAAACTGGTCAAAAATCGACTTTTAATAAGTTGAACTAAATCTATTTACCAAATCCGATATAACTTGCCAAATAATGAGCATTTTTTTTATTTGGTAACCCTAATTCTTTAATTTTCAATTAAGAAGGTTGCAGACGATTCAGATATCTGGCGACGGGTCTACTTGCATCTATTAAAAGGGAGCCAAGTTGGCAAAAAATATTACGTCACTTATGACGTAACTGATGTCGCCAATTTGGCTTACTTTTAAAAGATATAAGTTTTCCAAGCCAAGATCAGAAATCGTTTGCGCTTTTTCTCATTGAAAATCAAAATGTAGTGGGTTACCAGACAAAAAAGTGTGTTCTATTTTGGTAAGTTATGACATATTTGGCAATCGGATTATAGTTCAACTCATTCCAAGCCGATTATTGATCAGTTTCGGCCATTTTTGCCTCGGCAAACCAGTGGATTCGTAATCCTACTCACTTTTCTCCAATTTCTATAAAAAATTCAGAATGATGTTCAATGGGGTCCAAAAATTGCAGTCGCATCTCGGAATTTAGTAAAGAAAAAAAGTTCTTGATGCATGGAAGTTATTAAACACGGAACAGTTATAAAAAGGCTATTAAATATTGTCGTAATTATTTTAAAAACAGTACAATATTGTGACATGTATTTTTATTGTTTCGGGAGAATGACCCAAATAAAACTTTATCACCAAGCTTTTTTCATTCACACATATGAAAACCCTTAACACCAGCTAAACTAGCTTCACTTTGAATTCGAAAAATAATACGTTCTATCATTTTAAGAATATCTTTTAAGAAAGTGTGAACTGAAGTAAGCTGGCGTAGTCTATAAAATGACAAATTACTGAATAGAAAGTTCACATCAGTTCAAATCCCAGAACATTAATATATTTTGAATATAGTTTAATATAAAAAAATTACGTCGTACACAAATTTAAAATAATAATAATCGGAACTTTTATTTGAAAATTCTTCTATTCCACCTATTTTAAATATTAGGTTTTGACTATGAGAATGAAAGTTTCATAGAGAACTTATAACCAAGAAATATAATTTTTTTTTTTTTTTAATTATATTGCATCACAATGTGCAGTTAGTCCAATATCAAACCGGATTTGAAATAAAAAGAAGAACGACTGGTTAAAAAACTTTCCTGCATAGTATAAACATTGAAGGAAAAAATAGTTTAACAGCCTAAGGACTTCTTTTACTGTTAAGTGCAGGTGAAAATTTTAATAACTAAAAAAAATGTTTTAAAACCAAGAATTCGTCATTTTTTTTTTCACCCCGTGGTTCTAACAACTCATGGCATGCTGAAAATAACAAATCTATATATTTAATAGGCAATACGTTTTTTGGGGTTAGTCCGTCCGCCTAAACTGCTCAACCAATTTCAATAATCAATGTGTAATTTTAAAGGAAATAAGCTGTAGATTTGCCAAAATGTGCCAAAATAATTTATTAACACTTTATTAATTAGTTAAATTTCAATATTTTTCATCATTAAGCTACTACAAAGCCTCAATGATTTTGAATATATGATTGGCAACATCCTTACGTATGTAAACAACAAACCGGTTGCTCGGGGGTTCAACCAACCAACCAACCGCTGCTACTTTTAAAGCTTTCCTTACGTATGTAAACAACAAACCCGTTGCTAATTTTAAAGCTCTTTTTAAACTCTTCGTTTCAAAGTTGATTTTTTCTGTTTTTCTGAAGCATTTTTGTATTAGAGTAATTATTATTTTGAAGTATTTCTATCCAGAAAATGCGTCGCGTTGGACGTCGTTCTCTAACGGGGCGACTTATCAGAATAAATAAAAAATATGAGGACTTCAATGTAAGGGCATAGCTAATGAAGTTTTAAGTCAGAATGTTGGCGGATAGTATATTTAACTTTCTATTATGAAACTTGCAATTTGGGTGTTTTCTCTATTAGGTCTTACATTAAATCTATAAAAATGTGGTTATATTTTTTATGGCTGGCAAAGTGCAGCAAGATGTTTTAACCACAAATTCGAGCGGCGAAGCCGCTCAATCCGAGCGCAGCGAGGCGTTTGGGGGTTGGCGAGCGTTAGCGAGCAGGGGGCGAAGCCCCCTAGTCCTAAATAATTTCATTTCGTCTTTCCACAACATTTCAAATCAGAGGTACAGTACGCAAAAAAAGATAAATCCGATCGATGGCTATATCTTGTATTCTAATTTATGAAATAACAAAAGTCAAGTACCGTTGTAAATTTTGGAAGGTCTTTATCAATTGTATATATATATTTTTAATCATGAGGTGTCATCTACATATTAAAACTAAAACAAACTTTAAAAAGTTCAATAGCAACCCCATAATATTACATCATATTTAGAAGTAGAATCCAAAGAAACAAAATACCAAATTTAATAATTTTCCAATGAGTGGTTAGTAATTTAAATAATGTAAAAAAAAAGGATAAATTAAAAAGATTTTTTTTTTGTTGCTATAAATTCTTATATAGTTAACATATTTTAGCAATTTTTATTTCAAAGGGAAATTTGTTTAAGGCCAAACAGAAATAACATGCAACTTTTGTATTAAACAGTTTTTTAATAATTAATTATTAATTAATAAAACAAGTTAAAATTTTTTTTTAATAGGAACATATAATTTTTTTGCTTCCATAAGAATTATCATGGTCGAAAACCCCTCCAGAATTTTTTTCATTCCGTTTTGACTTTTGGTTCCCGATATTTTAGCAAAAATGTAAAAAAGCTCACTTTAAGGGACCGCATAATAAATTATGTCTTGAAGCTTGATAAACGTTCGATTCTTTCCACTATTAGGAAATTTGCCCTCAAGATCGTCCAAAACATTTTCGCTCATAAGTGACGTGTTTCTCAATAGAATGAACTGAAATTTGGTATCTAGGGTAAACGAGGTATTCTAAATTGAATAAAAACAGGGTGGCCACAAAATTCAGAAAAAAAAGTTACCTGATAATTCCCTGATTTCCCTGACAAATTTCTAAAAAATTCCCCGATTTTAGGGCAGACGTATTTTCAAATTTCTCCAATTTTCTTAGGTTTTCCAGATGTCTAGACACCCTGATCAAACAGAACATGAATGCTAAAGAGATAATATGCAATTTTTTAAAAATAGTTTTGCTGGTAATGAAAAGTTTAAATTATTCCGTAACATTAAACTTCTAATGGCTTACCACTACCAATCTCCATGTAAATAGCGCCATAATATGGATGAACGTGCCTTAAACAACACACAATTTCCCTGATTTTCATGAAATTTTAAAAAGTTCCCTGACATTTCCCTGGTTTTTTCCAGAATCAGAAAGCTACCCGACATTTCCCTGATTTCCAGGTTTTTCCCGGTTCTGTGGCCACTCTGAAAAACATAAAAAATAGGGATTCGTATTGAAATTTTTAAAGATAGAGTTAAATTTATTTAGTATACAGCCCTCTAAGAAAATGCTTTTGCATCAGACGTGTAGGAAATCGTAAAACAAAACATTTTGGTGCAAACCGTAAAATTCTACGATAATAAGAACCAAAGATATAGCCAACATTCGGATTTTATTTTTTTATTTTTTTTGGCGTATTGTACCTTCCGAGTTTAACATATCTATCTTGATCCATCCTTCACTTTGTTTCATTCCACGCATACTCAAGAATTAAAAGCACAATCGCGCGTTTTCCGCGCTAAACTTCTTCCCTGACCCCTTCTGCCCCACTGAAATTGCCTGGTGGGGCATGAAACCCATTCCGACACGTCGCAATACAATCTGACAATTGCCCGTCCTCACACGCTCTGGCAGGCAGGAGAGACATGTCACTTATCAACGGGATTCGGCCGATTTACCGAGTTGTTATTTCAGCCTTGTTGACTTCTGAGTTAGGTGATGAATGGCGTGTTTATGTATTTGTTGTAAGAGTTTACAGAAGGTTTATGAAAGGAATCTGTTTAATTATATTAGAAGACAACATATCCTGGGCTCACTGATTACGCTGTAGGATTAGAGGTCGGTGATATATCGATACGACGATATTTTATCGATATTTCTAAAAAAAAATATCGATACTAAAAATATTGATAAAAGTCACCGATATATCGATACGACGATATTTTTATCGATATTTCTAAAAAAATATCGATGTAAAAAATACCGATAACAGTCACCGATATATCGATACGACGATATTTGAATCGATATTTCTAAAAAAATATCGATAAAAGTCACCGATATATCGATATTTTCAAACATTTTTAGTTTTTTGAACGTTTTTGTAGTTCCATGTGTTTTTTTCGATTTTCTTTAATCCCTTTTCAAAAACTTCTAAACTAAACTTTGAATTTGGCTGAGAGACAGTTAAAATTTCACCAATATTCAATATTTTGCCACACACTTAAAAGCTATTGAAAATTATCTAAACTTTTTTTAAAATCACTGCACCAACTAAGCGAAAATATAATTTTTTTTTTTTTTTTTTTTTTTTTTTTTTTTGTAATAGATCTATTTCAGTTGAAAAAGTAGTCACCTTGCAAAAAAGCAATCATGAAAAGTAGAAATTTGCTCCGAAAAACTTTGGTTCGGGCAAAATTAAAAATCAAATAATAAAAAATCATGTATTGATGTATCGATATTTTTTTCTATGCAACGATATAGTATCGATATTTATTTTGAACGATATTTCCGACCTCTACGTAGGATGTATCCTTCCGCCGAAAATATATAGTTCCAAGCAAATCGCATCTTATATGGTAATATTGTTAAACCTGCGCATATAGTTTTGTATTAAACTTAAATATAAGGTGATAAAAATAAAGAAAATAAGTGCTTTTAAGTTTAAATTTTAATTATTTTACTTTTCTAACAACGGATACTATAAGAGTTTTAACTAATCGACCGCACATCGTTCAGATCAGCCAATCAGGGCGTAGTAAAAACAATCGTTGATGAGGGATGCTCAAGAAGAAAAAACTTTGTGTTGAAGGCATTCGTTTTTCAACTTTTTACGCCATTAGGGCATTTTTACGGGAATTTCGGAGGTGGGGATGTTTAGAAAACCTTAAAAGGCATTAGAACAGCGATTTTTATCAAAATCGTTTGAGCCGTTTTTTAGCAATCACTGAAAAACATGATTTTTTTCAATGGCAGCTACCTTATGCGCCAAGTGCGATTTTGACGAAAACCTTAATGGTGGGTCCCTGTCTCATCACCAACCCGCACGTCAAATTTGAACATTGTAGGTCAATTTGTTCGGGAGTTACGCTGACCACTGACAGAAATTTTTTCCAATACCACTTTTTTTTAATCAGAATGTTCCAAAACGTGGAGAAATGCAAAAAAAAAAAAAAAAAAAAAAAAAAAAAAAAAATCGATTTATTTTTTTATTTTGACCAAATTCTATACTTTCATTACCCTATGTATACATATGGGTAACTGAAAGCAAAAATTGAAACCTAAGCCGGTTCGGTTAGGTTGTATTGTAAGCACACCCTGTTAGCTAGTCATTGAAAAATAGCCATTTTGTTCACTCCGATTACAAGACGAAATAAACGTTATTGCCGTAAAAGTGTAGTTAAATTATTTTATATCCAAACAGAACTCAACATTGTGGTATGTAAGTTTTGAAACGACATTTACATTGGCTTCTGCCAGACACGGCAACAAGTTAAGAACTGCAGTCCCTGCTCCAAAGTAAATTCAAAACACACAAAAGACCAGTCTTAGAAAAAGAATTTCAAATTCCACATCCCAATATAGGATCTGGTCTCACTGCTAATGAGGCTGTAAAGTTTTATAGTCAACCGCGGAGTCAAGAAGTTTTCCCAACTCTAAATAGCGATTCTTTATGGGATGGCCATTTCCTACATAGATATTTCTTGCAGACCATCCGATCCAAGGCTAGACGAAAGAAAATATGGTTGCCTCGTAAATGCCTTCACAAAAACAGCGGTTTCAAAGGAGAACCGCTAAAAATTATATTGCTTGCATTATATCTTGCATTTTTCCAGTATGATTGTCAAACGTTGTGTCGACTTTATATATTGCATTGTATTATGTACATTGTATTGTATTATGTATATTGTATCTATATATTTAATAGGCAATACGTTTTTTGGGGTTAGTCCGTCCGCCTAAACTGCTCAACCAATTTCAATGATCAAGGTGTCATTTTAAAGGAAATAAGCTGTAGATTTGCCAAAACGTGCCAAAATAATTTATTAACACTTTATTAATTAGTTAAATTTCAATATTTTTCATCATTAAGCTACTACAAAGCCTCAATGATTTTGAATATATGATTGGCAACATCCTTACGTATGTAAACAACAAACCGGTTGCTCGGGGGTTCAACCAACCAACCAACCTTTGCTAATTTTAAAGCTATCCTTACGTATGTAAACAACAAACCCGTTGCTAATTTTAAAGCTCTTTTTAAACTCTTCGTTTCAAAGTTGATTTTTTCTGTTTTTCTGAAGCATTTTTGTATTAGAGTAATTATTATTTTGAAGTATTTCTATCCAGAAAATGCTTCACGTTAGACGTCGTTCTCTAACGGGGCGACTTATCCGAATAAATAAAAAAATATTAGGACTTCAATGTAAGGGCATAGCTAATGAAGTTTTAAGTCAGAATGTCGGCGGATAGTATATGTAACTTTCTATTATGAAACTTACAATTTGGGTGTTTTCTTTATTAGGCCTTACATTAAATTTATAAAATTTTTATGAAATTTTTTATGGCTGGCAAACCTATTCGAGCGCAGCAAGATGTTTTAACCACAAATTCGAGCGGCACCGAGCGCAGCGAGGCGTTTGGGGGTTGGCGAGCGTTAGCGAGCAGGGGGCGAAGCCCCCTAGTTGTATTGTATTGTATTATGTATATTGTATTGTATTATGTATATTGTATTGTATTATGTATATTGTATTGTATTATGTATATTGTATTGTATTATGTATATTGTATTGTATTATGTATATTGTATTGTATAATCCTGTAACTATTGTATGTGCATGATCCTGTAACTAAGCTATATTGTATGTATGATAGTGTAACTATCGTATGCAAATTATTTTCTATATCTATATACGTGTATATATATATTTACTCGACCAACCCTGTTGGGCCTTGAGCCTGTTGTTGGTCCTAAAATTTGTATTTGTATAATTATCAGAGTTAAGAAAAATCTTAAAATGTCAACTACATGTCCTGTCGGGTTGGTTGGTTGTTTTCAGATTATCTGGCGCCGTCAGCAACACGAGGGCTATAATGCGCCGAAATATTCGTCATTAGACAAGCCAACATACATTACCCGCAACCTCGCGGTCTAGAAGCTAGCACGCTAACCACTGTACCGTTTGGTCGGCCATGTCCTGTTGAGAAACATTATGCGAAGAAATATATACTACAGCCAAAAAGCTAAATTTTAGATAATTTGTATTACTGTAACAAAGCCACAAGTTTTACCGTCAATGACGATAATTTTTGCTGAAATTAGATATTAACTTATCAGAAGCACCGGATCATTTGATTATTGTCGACGCTACTGCCTTCAAGTTTTGCAAAAAATCAAAAAAATTATTTTAAATTGATTGACGATGTGCTGAAGCCGAATCAAATTCTTTCATGAATTAAAATATTTCATGGGGTCACGGACTCCGATGAAAATGTAGCTGCAGGATATATGCATTTTAAAGCAATAATCTGTTTAAGTTTTTTATATTAAGAATTAACTAATTTATTTGCAATTTAAAAAATTTATTATATCCATCTACAAGGTTCTCAAAATTTTAAATTTGTAGCATTTTTTTTTTTTTTTTTCACATTCTAAGCAAGTGTTTATATAAAACTTGTGAAATACGAGTTTATCTTTCAACAATTAAATGTTTAAGATAACTTTCAAAGTTCAAACAAGAACGATTTAGAACAAAAATGATTTTAAAAAATATGGAATGCATTGTCATGGACATCAAATCTATCTGCCAAGTTTCAGATCGATTGGATGACGGGTTCAATTCTAAATGTTTCGAAAAGGCCATAAACATAAAAATTTATGCTCGATGTGTTTTTTTTTTTTTTTTTTTTTTTTTTTGCGATCAAAATGACCTTGTTAGAAGTTGGCGAGAAAACAACTCATTTCGTTGGCATTGAACGTGATCTCAAATGTCTTGGCTTGGAATACAGCAGCGGAAACCAGATTTGCAAGTTTCTCGTACATCACTCCAACCTGTACGGAATGTAACAATGGTCTACCAAAGCCAACTTTTTTAACGATAACTATTTAGCAGAAACCTCACGATAACCATAGAAACACAGGGATCACTTTACGTCACGAATTTTGTTGAGTGTTTTGATCGGACTGGTTTTAGCTGGGTTTTGGGGCATTTTCTTTTCTTAATATTTAAATAACTAATTTTTTTTAAAAGAACTTTTGTTTAAATATTTGGAATCAGGAAGAAATTCTTCATAAATATGTACTAATTTCACTCGTTTTTAAGAAATGCGGGAATTGTCCATTGCGTGTTATTTTACCCTTTAAATCAGTTTAAGAAATTGCGGAACCCTGCATCAGTCCAATTTCTACATAAAGTCAAACCCGGTTAACACGAAATCGCTTTACACGAAATCCACTTTAACGCGAAGTAAAATCAGCTCTCCAAACGATGAAGCTTTAACTTAACGTTAATTTATTCATTAACGAATTTTACTATTCATTTATTCATTAACTTCATTTAACACGAAATCTCACAAAATGAAATCCCGCTTAAAACGAGAAAACAAATTAGCTCTTTAAATAAAACCACGCAACGTTTACTAATGCTGTAGGACAATGCCTTGTGTGCTTTTTTTTTTATAAATAATTTAAAAGAGGTAGAACACTTTTTAAAAAAATCTGCATTAATCAGATGAAAAAGTTTTTAGATCAAGGTTCCCACTCAAATCACAGAATGAAAATCAATGACTTTTAAAGACCTAAATAATGTTTTGAAGGACCTTTGGTAATTTTTTTTCAGGCATCATGTCTAGATATAAATTTTCAATTAAGTATTTTCTACCAAAAAAATTACAAGTTGGCGCATACGTAATTACAAATACGTAAGAGAATTTCGATACGGTGCGGATAAGTGGTGGTCACGCAGGGATAATAAGTCTGAGTCATTAAAAGTGCTTAATATTTTTTTAACTTGCTTTCAAGGCCTTGGAAATGCTTAAAGGTCCTTTAAAAGTCCTTAATTTTCTCCGATGTTTTTTTCCCAACTGCAAAATCTCTCTCTCTCTATATATATATACATATATACTGCAAAATTTCTCTCTGTGTGTATATATATATATATATATATATATATATATATATATATATATATATATATATATATATATATATATATATATATATATATAGAGAGAGAGAGAGAGAGAGAGAGAGAGAGAGAGTGAGAGAGAGATAGAGATTTTGCAGTTGGGAACACAGAACTCAACATCGAGAAAAATTAAGGACTTTTAAAGGACCTTTAAGCTTTTTCAAGAACTTTTACGCACCTCTAAGCATTTTCAAGGCCTTGAAAGCAAGTTAAAAATATATTAAGCACTTTTAATGACCGAGGGAACCCTGACAGATGATTTACACGAAATTCGGTTAAGACGAAATATTTCGGCAGCTCCATCGACTTCGCATTAACGGGGTTCGATTGTATTAGAAATCTGCGCTATTACGAGATAGCCTACTCCTTACTCTTCTAACCTTGCATCCGATCGACAGTAGTAGCCGATGCCCGAAAAGGAATAATAAAATATCCACCTCCACTCGTAGTTGCTGTTACGAGAACAGGCAAGCCCTGCACGTGGTACCATTAAAAGCAATTGAGTTTATGTACATTCCGCGGAAATGGCACCGGTTTCCAATTTTGGAGTGGTATATATATGTTCCGATGAACTAGATGGGAATAGAGGATTTCAAGCTTTGAAAATCGATTGTTGAAATATTCATGGTTTCTGCACGTAATAGTGGCTTAGTGAGAGGCATTCGCGACGTCTGAAGTGTTCAGACGTCGACGTGAGTTAAGGCTTCTCAATAAGTGAAGTGTCTGAACTATTTGAACACGTATTGCTGAGGCAGAAATTGATATTTTGGACTTATGGGGGGCTAATCATCGAACGGCTTTCACTGTAACTAGCCAGTGCCGTGCATTGATGGCTGAGTCGAGGAGACTGCTTCTGCGCACTGCTACATGTCAGGTGTGCTCTGCTAAATGTCAAATACTCCACTTCAATTAAAATAAGTGTTTTAAAAACTCGTACACTAATAGCGTTTGATTAAATTTGAAAAGTTAACGTTAAGTTGCTTTCGACAGACGTCAGCGTTTGCTTTTACAGAGCTCGAATTGGAATTGAAGAGAATTGGAACAAATTCTCTCTAAGTTTATGGATCATACTGCTACGAATTTCTGTATGTTTGTAAAAATTTCGTAGTATTAATTATGTAAAAAAGAAAAATTTATGTACATTTCGCATAAGGCAGTGCAAGAGTTTGTCTTTACTTCGCTTTCCTGCAATGCGTCTCTTCATGCTTGAAAACGAGTTCTACAGGGATCATGCTGCAAAACGAGTTTTACAAGGAGCAGGCCATTTAACATTAGGGTTAATGGCAATCTCACTAAGTTGGCGACTAATTTTGATCGCCAAATTTGGCGACATTTGGCAATTTCTATCTCAAGAAGATTCGCGAAGGATTGACATTTCTATATAAGGCCGACCGGGAGTTAGTTGTCTCTCAGTGAGCATTCAGAGTAGTTCCAAAAGCGAACTGTATTGCATTGTGTTTTGCGGCGATTTTAGCAGTTGTGCATCAAGTTTTTAACTGCTGTTTTTGTGCTTTATTGTTGTTTAAAGAGCTGTATTGAGTCAACTAGAATGAGAAGTTCTGGAGTTGTGAAAGAATCTGCGAAGAGTTATATCGGAATAAATTTCTGCAAGTCTTGATCTGCTTTGGCTTCAAGTCTTTCGAACCCAACCATGCAACAATACTTATATATTTTATGATTATATTTATAGACCGGTTTTAGCTCGAAGTATGCACAAACAATTGGTGATTAAAAACATACCGATTGTGATTTTTATTTATTAGAAAGAGCTCGCAAACTTTATGCTGGTTATTTTCCAAATTGCAGGGATTGTACTGTGGGTGCTTTATTTAGCAAAATTCTTAAGAAAGTTCTTAGACGTTAAAATTAGAAAGTGTGGTTGGCTCTTTTGCTAAAACATTTTGACACAAAATTTGCAAAATCACCATTTTTGCTATCCCAATGTTAGTCATCGATCTAAAAGAACAAGATGAAGGGTGAAAAGTATTTTTCAAGTTGATATTTGGTAGAAAATATCTTTATATTTAGATTTAATAATGATTTTATGATAAAAAGTGTTGTAATAGTGTTAAATCAAATATCACAAATGGGCAATTTTCTGGCTGACGCACGGGACATTTTGGCTCTTTTTTCTGCTCGTAAACAAATAAGAAAAATAAAATTAAGATGAATCTATACTAAATTTAAACTTAACTAGACATCACTTCGACGGTAGATCGTGACAGTGCTCATAGGTATTTAATCCATTTTGGCGGCGTGAAAGCATAATGTTCGCCAAACCACAACCCTGTAGAGAACAAAAGGCGTTTGGCGAGAATTATGTCTTCACTCCGCCAAAATGGATTAAATACCTATGAGCACTGTCACGATCTACCGTCTAAGTGATGTCTAGTTAAGTTGAAGTTTAGTATAATAGTTATGTTTTCATTTTATATCATATTACTTGGCGACAAAGTTACGTAGAAAAATAAATACTTTAACTAAGTCAAATATGCATTTATATCGTCTGACTATATAAATGCATATTTGACCTAGTTAAAATAATTAAATTTCCATATAACTCAGTCACCAAGTATAGCTATATAAAACAAAAGCATAATTTTTAGATTCATAATAATTTTAGAATTCTAATTTCTTTATGAGTAGGGAAAAGACATTGATCTCCACTACAACTTCTGGATAGCGCATGCTTGGTTACTGACTTGAAGTTGAAGAAGGCTTAATAATCACCATAGAGATCTATACTATACTAAACTCCAACTTAACTTGACATCACTAGACGATAGATCTTCACCGTGCTCATAGGCATTTAATCCGTTTTAGCGGAGTGAAGACATAATTTTCGCCAAACCATATAGCCTTTTGTTCTCTACAGGGTTGTAGTTTGGCGAATATAATGTTTTCACGCAGCCAAAATGGATTAAATACCTATGAGCACTGTGACGATCTACCGTCTAGTGATGTCAAGTTAAGTTGAAGTTTTGTATAACAACTTCCCCCAAAACTCGTTCAAATTTTTTTGTAACTATGAGCAACCTATTTCAAAGCATTATGGGGGGAAGTATTCAAATGACATCATCTGCTTACAGAGCAGAAACCGCTAATCCAGAAGTTGTAGTACAGATCAGTGGGAAAAGAGCTGAAATGTCTGCTCGTGCTTACAGCAGAGAATTGCCAAATGATTAACTCGTAATCATTTTTAACAGTTTACTAAAATGAAAATCGTGTTTTTCGCTTGTTTGTTAGAGAGATTTCTTAACCCATCTTAAACATTGATACTGCGCCATAACTTCAATAACACAAGATTAAAAAACATCCGTGTTTTGTTTAAAAAAAAAAAAAACTTTTTAAGCCTCTGAAATTTTACACAGGAAGACAAGTTACCAAAACAATTGAATAGGAACATTAACGATGATCATACCTTAAATTGCTGTCATTTAAAATTCCACCTTCTTTCTCACAGTATTGCCTAAGTAAGGAAAGAAAAGACAATGAGACTTTATACAAATAGGGCAATTACATAGAGCAGAGTATGCAATTTGATATCTAGTTTCAACCAGAAAAGTTGCGCAATACAGAAACTACATGTAAATAAACTCGACATACATAATACACGCACCTTCTCCGTATAGTAGAACATATAAGCAGGAAGTGTGTGTACAATCCATTGAGATATTCGTTTCGTTTTTTTAATGACGGACGCCAGGAAATTGAAAGCGTATTTTCCCATCTTCCTGTGGCAACAAGTGGGCCGAAACTTCCCATGGTGGAATTCCACACGCTTGGTAGATACGCAATATTCTTTTTTTTTTTTCAATTGTTCTTTTCGAAAAAGAGCAGAGGAATTAAATGAAAGAAAAATGGCTACGTAGTAAAAATTACGAAGAAAAATATCGTTCTGTTCCAAGTCAGGGTAGTCACAAAATTCAGGAAAAAAAGTTCCCTGAAAATTCCCTGACAGATTTCTAAAAAATTCAATGATTTTAGGGCAAACTTTTTTTTTTAATTTCTCCAATTTTCTTAAGTTTTCCAGATGTCTAGACACCCTGATCAAATAGAACATGTATGCTAAAGAGATAATATGCAGTTTTTTAAAAAACAGTTTTGCTGGTAATGAAGAGTTTAAATTATTCGGTAACATTACACTTCTATTGGCTTACCACTACAAATCTCCATGTAAATAGCGCCAAAATATGGATGAACGTTTCTTAAACAATACAAAATTTCCCTGATTTTCATGAAATTTTAAAAAGTTCTCTGACATTTCCCTGATTTTTCCAGAATTAAAAAGCTCCCTGACATTTCCCTGATTTCCAGGTTTTCCCGGTTCTGTGGTTACTCTGCAAGTAGTATCTAATAAGTTTTAACACGTTGAGTTCAGCGTCAGTCATCGGTGGCTGATAGTGCAAAATACGATATAAAACTAAAAAAATTACATTGTTTTAAGCAATTACTGAACATTTATTTAATTTTTATTTATTACAGGATAGTATCGTTAACACGTTGAGTGCCGCGTCAGCCATCGGTGGCTGATAGTGCAAAATACGATATAAAACTAAAAAAATTACATTGTTTTAAGCAATTACTGAACATTTATTTAATTTTTATTTATTACAGGATAGTATCGTTAACACGTTGAGTGCCGCGTCAGCCATCGGTGGCTGATAGTGCAAAATACGATATAAAACTAAAAAAATTACATTGTTTTAAGCAATTACTGAACATTTATTTAATTTTTATTTATTACAGGATAGTATCGTTAACACGTTGAGTGCCGCGTCAGCCATCGGTGGCTGATAGTGCAAAATACGATATAAAACTAAAAAAATTACATTGTTTTAAGCAATTACTGAACATTTATTTAATTTTTATTTATTACAGGATAGTATCGTTAACACGTTGAGTGCCGCGTCAGCCATCGGTGGCTGATAGTGCAAAATACGATATAAAACTAAAAAAATTACATTGTTTTAAGCAATTACTGAACATTTATTTAATTTTTATTTATTACAGGATAGTATCGTTAACACGTTGAGTGCCGCGTCAGCCATCGGTGGCTGATAGTGCAAAATACGATATAAAACTAAAAAAATTACATTGTTTTAAGCAATTACTGAACATTTATTTAATTTTTATTTATTACAGGATAGTATCGTTAACACGTTGAGTGCCGCGTCAGCCATCGGTGGCTGATAGTGTAAAATACGATATAAAACTAAAAAAATTAGATTGTTTTAGGCAATTACTGAACATTATTACAGGATAGTATCGTAAACACGTTGAGTGCCGCGTCAGCCATCGGTGGCTGATAGTGTAAAATACGATATAAAACTAAAAAAATTATATTGTTTTAGACAATTACTGAACATTATTACAGGATAGTATCGTTAACACGTTGAGTGCCACGTCAGCCATCGGTGGCTGATAGTGTAAAATACGATATAAAACTAAAAAAATTAGATTGTTTTAGGCAATTACTGAACATTATTACAGGATAGTATCGTTAACACGTAGAGTGCCGCGTCAGCCATCGGTGGCTGATAGTGTAAAATACGATATAAAACTAAAAAAATTATACTGTTTTAGGCAATTACTGAACATTATTACAGGATAGTATCGTTAACACGTTGAGTGCCGCGTCAGCCATCGGTGGCGAACAGTACGCTGTTGTTTTTCCCACACCTATAATTTGACCTAGTGCCTTTCTTAGTACTTTTTAAAGTGCAGGAAGTCTTAGTTTTTGAAGTACTATTGATATTTCAATAGATAAAAATATTATTAAATATACTATGCACAAAATGCCCTCGTGAAAAATTGCCTACCTAAGAATTTTAAGTCCGAGGTCTTGCAACGCTGCGTAAACGTGTGGAATGAATGTCTTTAAGCATTTCATTTTATGCGTAAATATCTTCTACTACGATAAGAAACAACGGCCCTAATATATTTACTCAACTTTATTGAGTAAATTTCAATCTGTTGGCAGCGATGCGCTGGTAATACGAAGCGCACTACTGCGCGTGGCCTGAAGGGGATTTCTTTTAAGAATTCGAGTGGCGCCCAACGTGTTAAAAATCCTTCCATTAATTCGCAAATGAAAGGGGTTGGTTGGTTGTTTTCAAATTATCTGGCGCCGTCAGCAACACGAGGGCTATAATGCGTCGAAACATTCGTCATTAGACAAGCCTACATACATTTACAAACACCCATGCCTAACACGGGACTCGGAACCCGCAACCTCGCGGTCTGGAAGCTAGCACGCTAACCACTATACCGTTAGGTTGGCGAATATTTCTCATGATTTCAAGGCCGACCAAACGGTATAGTGGTCAGTATTCTAGCTTCTAGATCACGAGGTTGCGGGTTCGAGTCCCGTGTTAGGCACGTATGTTTGTATATGTATGTTAGCTTGTCTGAAGACGAATGTTTCGGCACATTATAGCCCTCGTGCTGCTGACGGTGCCAGATAATCTGAAAATAACCAACCAACCATGATTTCAAGATAATTAACTCTCTTTAAAACAAGTTATTTGAAGATATATTTATAATCCGCTGCAGTTGCAAAAGCTCAAAGAGTATGCTATTTATCTGTAGCATCACCATATAAAGGTGTTTGTCAAAGATTACTTATAAAAATGAAAAATTATGTAATTCTTAATATTAGCATTGCAGTTCGGCTTTGCACAAAGTTTAGATAGTTTTTACAGAGCAGAAGATTCACCCGATTTTCAATCATTGTTTTGAATAATATTGCTTTCATTGTTTCTATACTAAACTTCAACTGAACTTGATTCAGTTCGGCTTTGCACAAAGTTTAGATAGTTTTTACAGAGCAGAAGATTCACCCGATTTTCAATCATTGTTTTGAATAACATTGCTTTCATTGTTTCTATACTAAACTTCAACTGAACTTGATTCAGTTCGGCTTTGCACAAAGTTTAGATAGTTTTTACAGAGCAGAAGATTCACCCGATTTTCAATCATTGTTTTGAATAACATTGCTTTCATTGTTTCTATACTAAACTTCAACTGAACTTGATTCAGTTCGGCTTTGCACAAAGTTTAGATAGTTTTTACAGAGCAGAAGATTCACCCGATTTTCAATCATTGTTTTGAATAACATTGCTTTCATTGTTTCTATACTAAACTTCAACTGAACTTGATTCAGTTCGGCTTTGCACAAAGTTTAGATAGTTTTTACAGAGCAGAAGATTCACCCGATTTTCAATCATTGTTTTGAATAACATTGCTTTCATTGTTTCTATACTAAACTTCAACTGAACTTGACATCACTAGACGGTAGATCATCACAGTGCTCATAGGTATTTAATCCATTTTGGCGGCGTGAAAGCATAATGTTCGCCAAACCACAACCCTGTAGAGGACAAAAGGCTCTAAGGTTTGGCGAGAATTATGTCTTCACTCCGCTAAAATGGATTAACTGCCAATGATCACGTGGAAGATCTATCGTCTAGTGATCTCAAGTTAAGTTGGAGTTTAGTATAGTTACATGGCTTTCATTGTTTTTAATTCTTAAAATACCATTAGAAGGTCCCTAGTTACTCGGAATGGGTTGGTTGTTGTATTCAGATTATCTGGCGCCGTCAGCAACACGAGGGCTATAATGCGCCGAAACATTTCGTCATTTAACAAACCAACATACATTTACAAACACCCATGCCTACACGGGACTCGAACCCGCAACCTCGCGGTCTAGAAGCCAGCACGCTAACCACTATACCGTTTGGTCTTACTCGGAATGGGATATTGAGCGGTTGGTTTAGGACTTGTCGATTATCTCAACGACGGAGAAGGGAAATTTTAAAACGATCAAGAAAATATCGCAACTATCTCGCCCCTTCAAAGATTATTTATTTCACAAAATAAATTTACAAAAAAAAAATAAAATAATAATAATAAATAAAATAAATTAAAAAAAAAAAAAAAAACACGTTTGAAAAATCTATCTTTTTTATGTTAATTATTCCTTTATTTCTGTTCTAAATTTATAAAATATGATCTGTTTAAGAGCAATGAATGGATTTTCTTGCGCAATTACACTAATTTCATATCAACTTCATAATTTCGAGAAATTCTGACATTTTTAACCGAAGAAACACACAAAAGACAGAGAAAAGACCTCAAATAACACATATAGAAATTATTAACTTATTTTTCTTTCCGCAACTAATCTTAAAATTGAACACTTCAAAAACATTTAAAAAAAAAAAAAAAAAAAAAAACACAAACTACGTTTCTTTTACTTAAAATGAATGTTTCGTAAATTGTAACAGGAAATTTGTCGTACCAGAAACCCAACATATTGCCTCGTTTTTGGAACACTATCTGTAACAATACATATTAAAACCTAAACAAATAATAATGTTGCGTGGGTGGGTTCGAAATATTTGAAGCCAAAGCAGATCAAAACTCGCAGAAATTTATTCCAATATAACTCTTCACAGATTCCTTTACAACTCCAGAACTTCTCTTTTTAGTAGACCCAATACAGCTCTATATCTTTATACAGAATAGAGCACAAACAGCAGTTAAACTTGACACACAACTGCTAAATCGCTACAAAAGGCAGTGCAATACAGTTCGCTTTCGGAACTCTCTGAATGCTCACTGACAGACGACCAAGTCAGTAACTCCACTCAGTTAGTATAACAACTAACTCAGTAATTTCAGTCAACTAACTGACTCAACTAACTCAATGACTCAGCTAACTCCAGTCAACTAACTGACTAACCCACCCAGTCAACTCCACTAACTGACTCATGGCCGGGCTTTATATAGCAGTCAAACCTTTTGGAGACTTCTAGAGGTAGATATTTGGAGAACTTTCCAGATCGTAGTCGAAAAGTCCTATACATGTACATGGGAACCGAAAATGCCGCCAAATGGTCGCCAATTGGCGACAAAAATTAGTCGCCTAAACCGTCGCCAACTTGGCTCTATCTCGCCAATTTGGCGAGATTGCCATTACTATAATGTTAAATGCCCTGCTCCTTGTAAAACTCGCTTCCCAGCATTATATCTGTAAAACTCGCTATCAAGCATTAATAGACACTCAGCAGGGAAGCCAAGTTAAGACGAACTATAGCACTGCCTTATGCAAAATGTACATAAATTTTCCTATTTACAAAATTAACACTACGAAATATTTACAAGTATACAAAAATTCGTAACCTTAATAATAATAATAAAAAAAAAAAAAAATGAGTGCAACCGAAACTTATTCCTTTCATGAAGTGTCATTTGTGATCGTAGGCAGTGATAGAAGATGATATGGCGGAAAGTGGCACCATTTGGCATTAAATTCAGTAGGCGGTAAAATTAAGTGCTATGCTTGTGACATCATTTCTCAATCTGGACATTAGATTTACGCCTCCGTGAAAGGTCAATGAATTTTATACAATTCCTTCAAACGAAATCAATGAAAGGAATATTCAGTTTATAACTCAGGTCACCGGACCGAAGAGACGTGTTTTTAACATGGCTGTTTACGGGTTATTGTACAACTCTTCCAAATAGTTTCTCAACGAAATCAAATGAGCATCATTTTAAAAATTAATGAGTACTAGGAGAAAAGTTTCCCTCAAAAATGAATACATTCGCCTTCTATATTTAGCTATAATTTATAACCTTCTACATTTATAACTCTCTAAATTTAACTGGATTTCATTAAATCCTCAGCCTGTTGCTGCCTATACATCTAACGCTTAACATTTTTAGCCTGACTATATAATTTACAACCTTCTAGATTTATAACTCTTTTAATTTAATTAGGTTTAATTAGAAAAGGAATCCTCTCAGCCTGCTACTGCCTAATGATAAATATTTTGGCCACTAATAAATTTATAACCACAATATAGATTTTATAACATTCTAATTTTAACTAGATTTAATTAAAAAAGGGATCGTCGGCCTGTTTCTGCTCATAAGCCTAATGCTTAAGATTTTTAACCACAATATCTACCGAAATATAGCTTTAAAACTTATGAATTTTTACCCCATCAGGTATATCAACAGTAATACAAACTCAAAATTATGAAATTTTACATCAGGTATTACAGCAGTAATACAAACACAAAATTATAAAATTTTACATCAGGTATTACAGCAGTAATACAAACTCAAAATTATGAAATTTTGCATCAGGTATTACAGCAGTAATACAAACTCAAAAATATGATTTTTTTACATCAGGTATTACAACAGTAATACTAACTCAAAAATATGAATTTTTATATTAGATATTACAACAGTAATACAAACTCAAAATTTTGGAAGGAAAATAACCGGGTGTACTTTAAAAAGTTTAACTTTTAAAGCATTAATTATGAAATTATTTTGGCAAGTATTGTGGTAAAAAAAAATGTGAGGCATTACGTCTATGGGCAGGCACAGATTGTCGACCTATTTAAAGTTAAAATTATTTTAATAATCATCAATGATACAAGTACTGGTCTAATATAAAAACGAAGAATTATACATATAATTGTACCTATAATGTTATAAATCTCTTAAAATTGTTTTACAGTTCTAAAATAAATATACAAGCACTTTTACTTACTTCCGCGTAAAGATATAGTTCAGTAAAAGTCTCAACTTTTATAGTAATATTGATAACATGCACACGCAGTTTTGTATCAAATATCAGGGTTCCCACTCAAATCACAGAATGAAAATCAATGACTTTTAAGGACCTCATTAATGTTTTTAAGGACCTTTGAAAATTTGTTTTCAGGCATCATGTTTAGATATAAATTTTTAATAAAGTACATTCTGCCAAACAAGTTACAAGTTGGTAGATGCGTAATACAAATATGTTGGACAATTCCAATAGTGTGTGAATAAGTGGCGATCACGCGGGGATAGCAAGTCTGAGTTGTATTTTTATAAATTTTGCAGTTGGCCACACAACATCTGCCAAAATTAAGGACTTTTAAGGACCCCTAAGCATTTTCAAGCACTTTTAAGCACCTCAAAGCATTTTCAAGCACTTTTAAGCACCTCAAAGCATTTTCAAGCACTTTTAAGCACCTCAAAGCATTTTCAAGCACTTTTAAGCACCTCAAAGCATTTTCAAGCACTTTTAAGCACCTCAAAGCATTTTCAAGCACTTTTAAGCACCTCAAAGCATTTTCAAGGCCTTGAAAACAAGTTCAAAAATATTAAGCTCCTTTAATGACTTTCAATGAACGTGGTAACCCTGAATATAGATATATGTTGATAACAAAAAGAAAATAAGCGGTTTTAAATTTAAATTAATATTTTACTTTTCTAACCACGGATACTATCAGAGTGTCAACGAATCCGTCACACATCGTTCCAATCAGCCAATCATGGGCGTAGCAAAACCAGTTCACACATCGCTGTAGCGTATTAACTGAGATCAAGTAAGCCTGCTCCAATGAATAATTTGAGAAAAAATAAAACAAGCTCCAGCAGACTATAAAATAAGATGACAAGCAACGGACAAGCAAACGGAATGTCATCAGTCCAAAACCTTATTTTAAGATAAAAGAGGGGGGGGGGGGGAGAGAGAGAGAAAGAAAAAATAATCCGAACCTTTTCAAAAATAAAATAAAAAACTTAAGTGTTAAGCACTGCTCTAACTAGCAGTTACAAAATAATCTTTTAGAAATACTATAAAAGATAAACTACAAGATTGCATTACACAAAAAAAAAAGTATACCAAAGAAAAATAAATTCTTAATATCTCTTTTTCGAGTAAAAAGACATATTTAAACTGCCCAATGGCTATCAAATTTTATGTCAGTCAAATTTTAACAAATAAAAGATCTCCATAAATCAATAAGTTATTTAATAGCACGTTAAACGCCATATCGTGAATTGCTGAAAGTTACAGATCCCCTGCCTTTTAACCTTTTCATTAAAAACCACCGAAGCAGACGGCAGCGAGAGGGGAGTGGGGGGGGGGGGGTACTCAATAACCCCAAGAGCCACTCTGTTTTTGACACGAAATGGCCACAAATTGAAAAAAAAAAAAAAAAAAGTTAAAAGCTGCCTGGTGGTTAAACGATTTTTCGACCGCAGCTCTCTTTCTAACTTTCCAGACCACGAATTTTCTCAACTCCCCCCCCCCCCCTCCGTTTCTTCTGGTGCAATATATCAAAACCATGTGCTGAAAAAACTCCGACGGATTTCTTTTTAATGTTAAAAAAAAAAAAAGAGGGGGGGGGGGGGAAAGCACATAAAAATGGTAGGCAAATAGGGTTTTCAGTTCCAGCTTCGGAAATAAATCAATTTGGGTCTAGGAAAAGAGTTTGGTGGATTTACAGGTTGGTAGACATAGTCCACTGAACTGTAATGAATAAATATTCCTTGGCAAGCCCTCCAGGGTGACATTGCTCCCGCAGATATGAGACGGGAAAAAAGTATGAGAATTTTATGCAGCTATACATGCCACAAGCAACGAAACATTTAAAAGTTTATTGAAAAGCCTCGACTTTTTCGAAACTTGAACATATATTAGAATGTTTTGCGGAGTGGATTCTGTGTTAAGGCTGCAACCAAAATTGTACTGAATGATGTCCCAAACTTGTAGACTGAGAGGCGACTGCAATTTTTGGACCCCATCGAACATCATTCTGAATTTTTTTTATAGAAATTAGAGAAAAGTGAGTAGATTACGAATCCACTGGTCTGCCGTGCCAAAAAACTGGTCAAAAATCAACTTTTAATAATTTGAACTAAATCAAATTGCCAAATGCGCCTTAACTTGGCAAATAATGAGCATTTTTTTTTTTTTTTTTTTTTTGGTAACCCTCACTCTTTAATTTTCAATTAAGAAAGTTGCAGACGATTCAGATATCTGGCGACGGTCTACTTGCATCTATTAAAAGGGAGCCAAGTTGGCAAAAAATATTACGTCACTTATGACGTAACTGATGTCGCCAATTTGGCTTACTTTTAAAAGATATAAGTTTTCCGATCAGAAATCGTTTGCGCTTTTTCTCATTGAAAATCAAAATGAAGTGGGTTGCCAGACGAATAAGTTTGTTCTATTTTTGGCAAGTTATGACATATTTGGCAATCGGATTTTAGTTCATCTCATTCCAAGTAGATTATTGATCAGTTTCGGCCATTTTTGCTACGGCAGACCAGTGGATTCCTAATCTACTCACTTTTCTAAAATTTCTATAAAAATTTCAAAATGATGTTCGATGGGGTCCAAAAATTGCAATCGCCTCTCGGACTATTGGCGCTGAATGATCTGGTTACGACCAATGGGTTGATATCAATTAGCAATTTATAATTCTGTATCCCGTAAGAAAAGACTATGTCCAAATTTTTTGAAATTGAGATTTTGGCACCATCTTGCATAACACTTTCCGCTTTTTCTAGTGGAATGAGGCCTAGGTGAAATAATAACCGATTTAGACGTTTTTGAAAAGAACTTTGTTCCATCATAGCAAAAGAGAGAAAAGATCGCAACTGTAACATTCATTTGGCTCTCCTGTAAAATTCTAATGGCAGTACGCAGATGTGTGTTCTGAAAATAATTATTAAACTTCTTGGAAGAAAACTCGAATCTGAAAGAAATTCCTTGACTTTTTCAGAAAATATCACATTTTTTTAGTTTTCCTTTACCTTTTTTAGGGGGGGGGGGGGGGGGGGAAATAATTTAAAGGGGAAAATAATTTTCCATTCTTTGATATTTCAGTGGCAAAAAAGCTTATCAATCTTTAATAATAAAGAAATATTTGAGGAAAGAATAAGTCAAAAATAATAAATTATATCATCAAAAATCAAATACTTTGATATCAACAATGCAGAACAGAAGAAAAAAGACGAATTTTTTTTTTTTTTTTTTAATTTAAACACAAGCTTATCAAAACTGTTTATTTCAGTTTCCATATTCTGGTTTTATTTCTCACCTAAGAGACCTTACTCGGGAGATGCCACAAATTTGGAGTTCAGAAATATTTTCATTGACCGCGGTTTTTTAACTGTGACCGTTGTTTCCGTCAAAATGTGCATAAAAACATAGATGAATTTTCGATGAGCTGAATAGAGATCATGGCGTTTATGACGACACAGTTACGTGATTTTACTTAAAATGTTTAAAAATCCATGAAATTCACTGTATTTCCATGACTAATGGCCAATTTTGTGCTCAAAATCATGACTTTCCATGACAAAATTTACCCAGTGTCCAATTCATGACCTTCCATGACATTTCCTGACTTTCCATAAGCGCGAAAACCCCCTATTAACAAAACCATGTGCTTTTAATAGGCAAATTAAAAAAAAAAAAAATCACTTTTGGCCAGTTTTTTCGTCATTCTGCCCCACTGTGCACCGATCTGAAAATTTATTGCTAAAACTCCTTCAATTTTTCACGCCAGAGCACTACAGTGCAAATTAAAATGGATTCGAAAAATGCTCCAGAAAACATCAAGAAGCACAGCCAATTCCATTTGGATCGTCTACCTACTGCTACAAAAATCTCCCGGACCGTAATTGAAAACTCCGGTCAAAACGGAACACCTGCCCTTGAAATAACAACAAACAAAACGGCGAGTTTATTTCGTAATGGAAGGAAATTAAAGGAAGGTATAGGAGGAACTGGAACAATGGAACACAAGATTGTGAAGCGTCTGATTTCGCAAACGCGACTTCCGATATTTGCAACAACCAATTTACCTCGAGACCGATAGTTAAGGTAACCGACGGGGCTATTTAATTGATCCTTTCGTGAGCGCCTGTTCTCGGCGGCGTAACAAATTGTATTTATGTGTCGTGTGCAACGACGCATGACGGCACGAGTATAAAAGCCACTTTCAAGGTTGCATTTCTCAAGTTAGGTAGCTGATGCTCAAAATTTCGGACACTGGCAGACGATAGTCTATCCCTTCCATTTATTGCATAATCAATGAAAGTGTTACGTCATGCTGATGGTAAATGCTGCGTAGTGGTTGGAAATTCGTACATGTTTTCGTGTGGAAAGATAGTTAATTCTTTCAACAGCACACACACAAAAAAAAACCATCAGGATTTTGAAATTTCACTTACGTTTGTAAGTTTGTATTATATTTTGTAATACATAAAATTATTTTGTGTTGCCAAATAGATGTAGAAAATATTTACATGTGAGTAAACTTATTGGCTAACACACGCAAGTTAATAAGTAGCTATAGGGGTGTGGAACAGCATGCAACCTTCAATTATACTATAATACTGGACGTGGATTTGTGTTATTTACCGTTTTCATATTTCCATCATTCATTTAGCAAAAATGGCCAAATTGGCGATATTTTTTGCTTTAATTCTTCTACGGGTCTTTAAAAAAAAAAAAAAAAAAAAAAAAAATTCGTTAAAAATGGTGATTTCGGAAATATACTTTTCAATAATCCTTATATTATCCTTTACTTTATTATAAGTGAAACTGAGGAGGAGAAGAAAAAACGATGGTCGATGAGCTATGTTTAAGGAAAGAGAACTCCGTGTTGAAGGCATTCGTTTTTCAACTTTTACGCTTTTATCTCATTTTTATGAGAATTTCGGAGGTGAGAATGTTTCGAACACCTTCTGAGGCATTACCACAGCGAGTTTGAACAAAATTGTTAGAGCCGTTTTATAGCAATTACTAAAAAACATGATGTTTTCAACGGCAGCTACCTTATGAGCATGCGTGATTTTGAAGAAAACCTTAATGGTAGGCCCCTGTGCCATCAATAACACGCACACCAAATTTAAACATCGTAGATCAATTTGGTAAGGAGTTATGCTGACCACACTCACACACATCTTTTTTAGATTACTTTTTTGAGATCAGGATGTTCTAAAACGTGGGGAAATGCACCCCCCCCCCCCCAAAAAAAAATTGAATTGAATTTTTTTGACCGAATACTATACTTTCATTACCCCATGTATACATATGGGTGATTGAAAGTAATAAGGGTCAGTCTCAATAAGTAATTTATGATCACGAAAAATTATTTAATGGCGTTAAAAGTTGAAAAACGAATGCCTTTAACACAGAGTTTTCTTTACCTGAGTATACCTAATCAACGATCTTTTTTTCTTTTTTTTTTTCTTTAAATATCGCGGCTCAGTTTTACTTACAAGAAAGGATAGTACTATAAGAATTATCGATAAGCATATTGCCAAAATTCCCATTTTTTCAATTTTTTTTTTTAAAGACCCATATAAGAATTATCACAAAAAATATCGCCAAACTGGCAATTTTTTCCAAGCGACCGATAAAAATATAAAAATGATTAATTACACAAATCTACATCAGCAATATAGTGTAATTGAAAGTTGTCCAGTCTGCGTATAAAAATAAAAATTTAAGTGGTTTCTGTGGGGAACCACTAAGCTTCAAAAGATTAAAGCAACAATCAGAATGACTTTAAAATTAAAGCAAGTTAGCACATTAAGTTTCCATCAGATACCACACAGTGGGAAAATAAAAAACATTTTACTCAAAGGAAGTCAACGGTCTATCAACAAATCAGTGAGTAATAAAAAAAATCGCCATTGATATCTGAAATTAAATGATGAATTTCTAGAATATAATGATAAACCTATGCATTATTTCCTTCGTTCTTCCGGAACAGGAACAAAAACTAGCAATTGGCGACAAAAAATGAAACAATGTGGGCTGAATTTAGGATAGGGTTGGATAGTCACAGTTTATCCTATCAACCACTCAATTTTTTTTTTCCCCCTTCCCACACGTTTACCGCCTTATTTATTTTGACAGCTAAAGGTAATTGCAGAACAACGAACTCTGAGAGTGAAATTCGTTTTTTAGAACACATGCGGTAACAAGGAAAAGGGGAAAATAAACAATTGGAAAAGTAGATTTTTTTCTCGATATGATTTCGATTTTGAAAGATTGTTTCTGATATGTGACAGCTTTTGTCGAGTTTGTTATGAAATAAATCAGTATTAGCTTCAAATAGAATAAATCGCTATGGATTTTTTTTTTTTTTTAGTTCAATTTTAGCTGCCTTTACAATTTTACTTTTTACTTCCATTTATCCATACGTTAAAATAAGGTAATAATAGTATTGCCTTCGGTTAAAAACTAGGGGTTTGGAACATCGCACAACTTTCAATTACACTATATTACTGACGTTGATTTGTGACATTTACCGTTTTTATATTTCTACCAATCGTTTAGAAAAAATTGCCAGGTTGGCGGCATTTTTTGCAATAATTGTAATATGGGTCTTTAAAAAAAAAAAAAAAAAAAAAA
>OZ021727.1:87184946-87339946 GCA_963978545.1 Linyphia triangularis | reverse complement strand
TGGGCTGAAACTTTGCAGATAGCATGCATGCCATCAAATTTTGGCGGCTGTCACTAAAATGTCGCTGTTATGGAATACCATGGGAGCCCACAGGAATATTTGCAAGGGGGTGCAAGACTAGATTTAAATCAAAATCATTGATTTTTTTAGATTGGTTGTATTCAGATTATCTGGCGCCGTCAGCAACACGAGGGGTATAATGCGCCGAAACATTCGTCATTAGACAAGCCAACATACATTTGCAAACACCCATGCCAACACGGGACTCGGAACCCGCAACCTCGCGGTCTAGAAGCTAGCACGCTAATCACTATACCGTTTGGTCGGCGATTTTTTTAGACATGTTAATTAATAATTATGCATTATATATTATGCTCTTTGAGAACAGTTAAAATTCATGGTATGTATTTTTGAAAGCGCAACCCTGTTAAAGAGAAGAAAAAAATACAAAATATTAAAATATATATTTTTAACAATTTTTTTTTATCGTCTAACTAGATCTCACGGCATTCAAGAAACACTGTTCTGTTTAGAATAGAAAAACACGAAGTAGCAAATATACAGAAGAGTAAAAAATTTTTATATCTTCCAAGTTTCGGATATAATAAAAAAAAAAAAAAAAAAAATTCAAAATGAAACACGAAGGCAGTATTGGAATATGTTCAATTGAATTCTAAAAATAGATTTTAAGATAGTAAATCTGATGACTTAAAAAACAAAATATTTTTCTAGAATTTCGAGAACTACACAAGAGATGATTATACAGTAAAAGGAATAAATACTTCAACTCATCAGCCTCTAATAATCATAGACAACAAACGCCAGAAAATCATCACGCAAGTAGTTATAAAAAACGACATAGGAAAGAAACAAAAGACAAAATTAATAGGAAAAGAAAATGCATTATAACATAAAAGTATAAAGGCATATGTGCTTTTATTTATCTTGGAATTTACATCTTTTCCCTCATTTTTCTAAAATTTTCAAAAGCCAGAGGGGTGCAAGTGCACCTCCTTGCACCCTTCTGGGGGCGCCCATGTGGAATACTAATAATCCAACTTTTCGTCATCCAATCGCGCTGAAATAGCATGGAAGAAACTCTTTCGTGTTGCCAAAAATGTTTTAATATTGTAACGACACGACAAGGAACAGTCCCGGGTTTCGGCACTATATAACGACAAGGTAAGGAACAGTACAAAAACGTTTATTAAACAAACTGGCAACTCATAACAACACAAGCGGTTATAAACACGGTCACAGTGAACAAGAGTACGGAAGAATTAAATAGGCATTTTACTGTGACGTCATATGTATGTATATGACAAATACATAATAACATAAATTGTCCTAATCAGAATAAATAACAGATATTTCGATGCGAACGCATAAATTCACATTAATTTTTAACGAATAAGTTTTGAAAAGTAGTTAACCGGTTATTTTGATGATAGAGATGTTTTTAATATTTAAAATTAGATGCGACTAAAAGGTTACTTTTGCCGAATACTAATAAACCAACTTGCCGTCAGCCAATCGCTCTGAAATATCATTTAACCGATCATTGAAGAAACTCTTTCCTGTTTTCAAAAATGTTTTAATAAATAAATAATAAAATTCTTTTAATCAGAATAAATAAAAGATACTCGGATGTGAAAGCATAAATTCACTCATTTTTAATGAAGAAATTAACAAAAGTAGTTCACCGCATATTTTGCTGATAGAGATGTATTTAATATTTAAAATTAAATGCAAATTCCAAGCCCACGCTGGCAACAGAAGTGGCGCTGCGTTAGCGAATATAAAAATTACCAATGCATACAAAGGATTTATATTAAAAACTATGTTTCCATGGGTTATACTATTCAACTGTAAATCCTGATATATTTACCTTTATGATTTACAAGGTCTTTCCCAAAGGACACCTTAACTTTGAAATGATATAACTGTGATACGGTAAGAGACAGAAAGAAGAGACCAGTACTGTGCTGGAGCGACAGGTACGGAATTTTAAATAAACCGATTTAAGAAATTAGTCGCAATATTGAACAGTGACAACACATTGTAGTAAAATCTTAATACAGCGGAATGAGTTAATCGTTTCCCTCATGAAAAAGTGTGCTTGGGTCCTTTTAATAAATAACGCAGCCCAAACGATCCAGGGCCGTATACAGGGGGGTGGACTGACGGGGCAACCGCCCCCTCCCCCCCCCCCCGAAATTGTGTAAAATCTTGTTTCACTTTTTCCCTTTCTTTTTTTTTGTGTAACTTGTTAATATGTATTTAATCATATCTTCGACCATAACCCTCCCTCCCCTAAAAAATAAAAAAAAAATACTGGCTTGAAACGATCACTTATCCATAATGCAGTGGTTTTCAAGACATACACATACGTTTTCACTATCCCATATCACCAGTAATGTTCATTGACAAATCAGTCCAAATGAAATCTAAGGGTGTGGAACATCGCACAACTTTCAACTACACTATAATACTGATGTCAATTTGTATCGTTTACCGTTTTTATATTTTCATAATTCATTTAACCCTTTGACGGTCATGGGAATGGGCAATATTCCCCAGCTGTTTTCCCTGCAATAATTTTTAAATTATATTTCTAATTCAAATACAGAATTTTTTTAATTATTTTCTTTTAGATTGGTTATAGACTATTATCCTAATAAAAATATCTAAAATATGTCTTATTTTAACTTTTATTTATAAACTTAAAAATGTTGTGACATGACCGTCAATGGGTTGAAAATGGCCAGTTAGGCGATTTTTTTTTTTTTTTGCGATAATTCTTGTATGGGTCTTTAAAAAAAAAAAAAAAAAACTTTGGCAAATTGATGATTTTGGCAATATACTTTTCTATAATTCTTTTATTATCTTTACTTAGAGGTAAAATTGAAGAGAGAAGAAAAATCGATCGTTGATGAGGTATGTTCAAGTAAAGAGAACCGAAATGCTATACTTTACCGAATGCTATACTTCCAATACCCTATGTATACATACGGGTAGTTGAAAGTAAAAACCCTGCATTACTTACACTTGGTTAACATCCGAAAAGACGCCGAAACTTCATTCGGGCAGGAGTAGTCACTTTTACCTTATCAATGTCTGATTGGTCACAAGCATGTAACAAGTGTTAGCATACGATAAAACCCCACTTAAAATAACGCTTTGTATAAGGTTCATAATCACATCCCCAGAAGGTACGGAACACTCGGTTTATGAGTAATAAAACTTGACATTGATTTTTTTTACCCCACATTGTGTGTCTTGAATGTATTGAATTTTTTTTTGGGGTTTTAGAATAATCGCACACTTATAAATCCACCACCGAAGTCAAGTCCGAATGAAAAAATCTAAGAGAATCCTATTTTATTTCTTAGAATTATTTACAACTCTGGTTACTCTCATTTTTCAATATTAAGTACTAAAAAAATAAGCTGAAAAACCTCGACTGGAATTAGAAATATGAGAATTTATTTTATACTAAGACATTTTTTATTTCCTTTTCATACATTTAATAAAAGCTTTTATTTAAAAAAAAAAAAAATTAAAAAAATGCCTTTGTTGTTACGGTGCTGTAAAGCTAAATTTGTTTTTATCCTCTTAAAAACTGCCAGAAATATGTAAGGAAATACATTACCCGTCACAAACGAAAGGAAAAAAAAACACTACAACTTCTATCCTTACTCGGATAAATTCGAATAAGAACGAAATACAAAAGACGAGAAAGATCCCCAAAATACACATTAGGGGGAAAAGATAGAACTGCCTTTCAAAAAAAAAAAAAAAAAAAAAAAATACACATTTCATAAATTGGTAGAACCCAGCGACATGCGGTTATTTGTAATATTTCTGACAGTCAAGGAAAAACAATTATTAAAATGAGATTCAACTTTTCCCCCATCGAGAACTTAAAATCCCTACATATAAGGGTGAGGAACATTTTGAAGGCAAAGAAGGGAATAAAAAAAAAAAGGGAAAATATAAAAGAAAGAAAACAATTGCAAGCCATGGAGGGGAAAATTATGTAGGTGAAAAATAGATTTCGGGAATCTAATTAGGGGGAATTCGGAGATGGAATTTTTCCGAAAAGTGAAGTTTTTCGTTGGTGTGTGTGCTTCTAGATTTGAGGATTGTATTGGATTATATCTAGGGTGACTCGGTTGGTATTATATTTTGGGGGCGAATTCTTAAAAGTACATCGTAGGTGGAAATGTTTGCGTGCTCTGACGGTACGTGGTTATAGGGTACGTGCTCTGAGCGTACATTACTGACAGAACAATAATTCTACTTTTGTTTTCTTATTTTTTACTTTCAATTACTTATATGTATACATAGGGTAATGAAAGTATAGTATTCGATCCAAAAAAAAATTCGATTTTTTGGCATTTCCATACGTTTTGGAACATCCTGATTTCAAAAAAGTGACCCAGAAAAAATGTCGGTGTGTATGTGGTCAGCATGACTTCCGAACAAACTGACATACGATATTCAAATTTGGTGTGCAGGTTGGTGATGGCCCAAGGACCTACCATTAAGGTTTTCGTCAAAATGCGCATAAGGTAGCTGCCATTGAAAAAACCATGTTTTTCAATGATTGCTAAAAAACCAGCTCAAACGATTTTGTTCAAAATCGCTGTGGTAATGCTTTTTAAGGTGTCCTAAACATCCCCACCTCCGAAATTCTTATACAATTGCTTTAATGGCTTAAAATTTTGAAACACGAATGCCTTCAACACAGATTTCTCATAACACTGCCTTGTCTGAATGTTGCTCAAGTAAAATCCGTTTATCAAAAACGTCTACCACGAGTACTACCACTAAACTACCACTAAAAACGTCTACTCACACGCCGAGTGCTAAAATGAATCCTTTTTTAAATCCTTAATATTAATTTCTATTTTGCATGTTTGTGACTGTTGGGCAAATCTGCGGAGCCCTAATTAACCCGCTTGCCGTCATCCAATCGAGCTGAAACTTAGCGGATAGATTCAATGTCTATGACAATGCATTCTAACAAATTGTGGAAGCTCTCACTGTAACTAAAAGGTCACTTTTATCCAATAGTAATAAACCAATTTGCCGTCACCCAATCGAGCTGAAACTTAGCGGATAGATTCAATGTCTATGACAATGTATTCTAACAAATTGTAGAAGCTCTCACTGTAACTAAAAGGTCACTTTTATCCAATAGTAATAAACCAATTTGCCGTCACCCAATCGAGCTGAAACTTAGCGGATAGATTCAATGTCTATGACAATGTATTCTAACAAATTGTAGAAGCTCTCACTGTAACTAAAAGGTCACTTTTATCCAATAGTAATAAACCAATTTGCCGTCACCCAATCGCGCTGAAACTTAGCGGATAGATTCAATGTCTATGACAATGCATTCTAACAAATTACGGAAGCTCTCACTGTAATTAAAAGGTCACTTTTATCCAATAGTAATAAACCAACTTGCCGTCATCCAATCGCGCTGAAATATCATTTAACCGATCATTGAAGAAACTCTTGCCAGTTGCCAAAATGTTTCAATAAATAAATAATAAAATTGTTTAATCAGAATAAATAAAAGATATTTGGATGTCAATGCATAAATTCATATTTATTGTTAATGAAGAAATTGGCAAAAGTAGTTCACCGCATATTTTCTTGATAGAGATGATTTTAATATTTAAAATGAAATGCAAATTCCAAGCCCACGCTGGCAACAAAAGCAGCGCTGCGGTAATGAATATAAAAATTGGCAATGCATATAAAGGATTTATATTAAAAACTGTTTTTATGGGTTATATTATTTAAATCCTATATATTAACTCTGATTTTGTGTGTGGCGAGAGAATCTGTGGTGGGCCAATTAACCAACTTACCTTCATCTAATCGAGCTGAAACTTGGGAGATAGATTCAATGTCGATGACAATTCTTTTTTTTTATCAAGTATTGGGACTCTCATGCAAATCCCACTTTGTATCGATTGCATTACGTATGACTTATCAGCTTTTACTCACATTCTATTATCCAGATACCAAGTTTAATTCAAACATGTTAAATTTGGCGATATTTAATGACCGGCACCTTTCCCTATTAACGTTGACGAATCAAAATCTACGGTGAGTTAATTAACCCGCTAGCCGTCATCCGATAGAGGTGAATCTTGGGAAATAGACTCGTTGTCGATGACAACGTATTCAAACAAGTTTTAGGGATACAAAAAAAAAGTGAATAAACAGTTCGGAATGGATGTTTTCGTAGTGATCAAACACTATGAAAACTCGATTTGAGTTCAAGTAATTACAATGGACAATTCCAGCATTTTATTATTATATTTTTATTCAATTCTAAATGTTTCGAAAAGGCCATAAACACAAAATTTCTACTCAATGCGCTTTTTTTTAAAAAATTTGCAATCAAAGTTCCTCTGTTAGACTTTGGAAAAGAAAACCATTCATTCGGCCCAAATGGAATGTAACGTCACTTGATCTCAAACAACTTGGCTTGAAATGCAGAAGGTGGAAACCAGTTTTGCAAGTTTCTCGCAAATCGCACCAATCTGTACAGGATATGGCAATGGTCTACCAAACCAACGCCAACTATTTGGCAGAAACTCACGATAACCATAGAAACGGAAGGAAGTTTTGACGTCAAAGATTTTGTTGAGTGTTTTGATCGGACTGGTTTTGGCTCGATTTTCCTTTCTTAATATTTAAATAACCAATTTTTTTTAAAGAACTTTTGTTTGAATATTTGGAATCGAAAGGAAATTCGTCATAAATATAAACTTGACGTCACAGATTTTGTTGAGTGTTTTGATCGGACTGGTTTTGGCTCGATTTTAATTTCTTAATATTTAAATAACCAATTTTTTTTAAAGAACTTTTGTTTGAATATTTGGAATCGGAAAGAAATTCGTCATAAATATAAACTTGACGTCACAGATTTTGTTGAGTGTTTTGATCGGACTGGTTTTGGCTCGATTTTCCTTTCTTAATATTTAAATAACCAATTTTTTTTAAAGAACTTTTGTTTGAATATTTGGAATCGAAAAGAAATTCGTCATAAATATAAACTTGACGTCACAGATTTTGTTGAGTGTTTTGATCGGACTGGTTTTGGCTCGATTTTCCTTTCTTAATATTTAAATAACCAATTTTTTTTAAAGAACTTTTGTTTGAATATTTGGAATCGAAAAGAAATTCGTCATAAATATAAACTTGACGTCACAGATTTTGTTGAGTGTTTTGATCGGACTGGTTTTGGCTCGATTTTCCTTTCTTAATATTTAAATAACCAATTTTTTTAAAGAACTTTTGTTTGAATATTTGGAATCGAAAAGAAATTCGTCATAAATATAAACTTGACGTCACAGATTTTGTTGAGTGTTTTGATCGGACTGGTTTTGGCTCGATTTTCCTTTCTTAATATTTAAATAACCAATTTTTTTTAAAGAACTTTTGTTTGAATATTTGGAATCGGAAAGAAATTCGTCATAAATATAAACTTGACGTCACAGATTTTGTTGAGTGTTTTGATCGGACTGGTTTTGGCTCGATTTTCCTTTCTTAATATTTAAATAACCAATTTTTTTTAAAGAACTTTTGTTTGAATATTTGGAATCGAAAAGAAATTCGTCATAAATATAAACTTGACGTCACAGATTTTGTTGAGTGTTTTGATCGGACTGGTTTTGGCTCGATTTTCCTTTCTTAATATTTAAATAACCAATTTTTTTTAAAGAACTTTTGTTTAAATATTTGGAATCGAAAATAAATTCGTCATAAATATAAACTTGACGTCACAGATTTTGTTGAGTGTTTTGATCGGACTGGTTTTGGCTCGATTTTCCTTTCTTAATATTTAAATAACCAATTTTTTTTAAAGAACTTTTGTTTGAATATTTGGAATCGGAAAGAAATTCGTCATAAATATAAACTTGACGTCACAGATTTTGTTAAGTGTTTTGATCGGATTGGTTTTGGCTCGATTTTCCTTTCTTAATATTTAAATAACCAATTTTTTTTAAAAGAACTTTTGAATGAATATTTGGAATCGGAAAGAAATTCGTCATAAATATAAACTTGACGTCACAGATTTTGTTGAGTGTTTTGATCGGACTGGTTTTGGCTCGATTTTCCTTTCTTAATATTTAAATAACCAATTTTTTTTAAAAGAACTTTTGAATGAATATTTGGAATCGGAAAGAAATTCGTCATAAATATAAACTTGACGTCACAGATTTTGTTGAGTGTTTTGATCGGACTGGTTTTGGCTCGATTTTCCTTTCTTAATATTTAAATAACCAATTTTTTTTAAAAGAACTTTTGAATGAATATTTGGAATCGGAAAGAAATTCGTCATAAATATAAACTTGACGTCACAGATTTTGTTGAGTGTTTTGATCGGACTGGTTTTGGCTCGATTTTCCTTTCTTAATATTTAAATAACCAATTTTTTTTAAAGAACTTTTGTTTGAATATTTGGAATCGGAAAGAAATTCTTCATAAATATAAACCAATTTCACTCATTTTTAAAAAATGCGGGAATCGTCCATTGCACATAAAAATTGGCAACGTGTAAAATTGATTTATACTGAAAGCTTCATTTCTGTGGGTTATATTACTAAACATCAATTTTGTCGTATCAATCATATTGTGCATTCCTTAATTTAAAATTCTGTAAATAATAAAAGAAAATATTCGCACTATTTCTAAACCGCCAAACGATATTTCGGAGTAGTCAATCTTCTTCTTCTTCTTCAAAAAAAAAAAAAAAAAAAATGTCCCGGGTCACAGCTCAAACGACCTATTTTCTCCTCTGACACGATTTCTCTCCGCAGTCAATAAGAAATTCGATTTTTGAGGCAGTTCGTGTTTTTATTGGAAATGGCAACGGGTGCCTTTAGGCTATTCCAAAATGGAGGCCCCGACGAGATAAGATATCCGGACTCAAAGAAAGCGAAACTCTGAAGAAAGTGGATCGCAGTGGTCGAGATACGCTTCTTCGAGTCGCACATCAATTTTTCAACGAGGCACAAATTTTTACGTGGAGAAAGTGCTGTATCGATCTCTGGTTTCTGCTATGGGCTGCTTTGGCTAGATACATTTCAAAAGATAGTTGCGTCGCGTAAGGTTTTCAAGTATTTAAGGTACTTGCCTACGTTCGGAGCACTTTTAAAAAAAAAAACTTTAAGTAGGAATATTTTAAGTACCTTTTTATATTTAGTACTACTATACATTAGTAATACAGTAAAAAAAATTAAAATTTAATATTATTATTTTTCAAAAATTGCAATTTTGCATGAAATGTTGATGAAATATTTCAAAAACTTAAAATAAGATAAATGAAGAGCTAATAAATTTTTTAGGAAATAAATTGTATATAAATAAACTTCATGCTTTTATCTAGGGCATATACTACATTAAGAAAAATATATTCATTAAAATTTTTTTTATGGACAGTCGAAAAATAAGTTAGTGATTTTTTAACAGTTTCACCTTGTTTATATTCAAACTTTAGGTTGTATTTTATAAAATAACCATCCAATCTCAATTTCGATAGCACATTCCCTAGAAAACAATCAACAAGAGAAGCACAAAATATTTTATAATGATTCGTGAAAATTTTTTTGAGTTATGACATTTCAAATTAGCAACATTTGTATGAAAATCAATTCTGAGAAAAATACATTTAAACTTTAAAACACACAATTTCTATATAAACCATATTACTTACACACTTAAAATGCACCTTCTTTTTCAATTTTTTTATTTATTAAAAAGAAGAAAATATTAATATTTATAAGGAAATCACTTTTTAATCGGCGACTTTTGGTTTTGGTGTGCTATTTCATATCATTTCCGGTTATAATTTACAGTTTTTGATTAGTTTCAAATTGTCATAACTTTTGTTCAAACATACGCAGAGTTAAAATAAAGATAGTTTTAGAAAATTAAAGATTTGGGCTAATATATTCATGAATAATATTTTTTTTGTCAGATTTCATCAAAATCGACCTTTTCAACGTAGGCAAGTACCTTAAGTCGGAGTCCTAGTAATAAGAATAATTTTTTATACTCGCTATGTTACAATCGTCTAGCCCAGTGCATTTTAGAGGTCGGAAATATCGATCTAAATAAATATCGATACTATATCGTTGCATAGAAAAAAATATCGATATATCGATACATGATTTTTTTTTTATTTGATTTTCAATTTTGTCAGAAACAAAGTTTTTCGGGGCAAATTTCTACTTTTTATGATTGCTTTTTTTGTAAGGTGACTACTTTTTCAACTGAAATGGATCTATTACCAAAAAAAAATCAAAATAATAATAATTATATTTTCGCTTAATTGGTGCGGTGATTTTAAGAAAAATTTAGATAATTTTCAATAGCTTTTAAGTGTATGGCAAAATATTCAATATTGGTGACATTTTAACTGTCTCAAAGACATTTTAACTGTCTTAACTCTCTCAAAACTGGCCAAGTTCAAACTTTAGTTTTGAAGTTTTTGAAAAGGGAATAAAGAAAATCGAAAAAACACATGGAACTACAAAACGATCATCAAAAAAAATTAAAATGTTTGAAAATATCGATATAACGGTGACTTTTATCAATATTTTTTAAGAAATATCGATAAAATATCGAATATCGATACATGTTTTTTTTTTTTTTATTTGATTTTCAATTTTGCCAGAAACAAAGTTTTTCGGGGCAAATTTCAACTTTTCATGATATGATTGCTTTCTTGTAAGGTAACTACTTTTTCAACTGAAATGGATCGATTACAAAAAAAAAAAAAAAAGTTATATTTTCGCTTAATTGGTGCAGTGATTTTAAGAAAAATTTAGATAATTTTAAGTGTATGGAAAATATTGACTATTGGTGTCATTTTAACTGTCTCTCAGCCAAGTTCAAACTTAAGTTTTTAAGTTTTTGAAAAGGGAATAAAGAAAATCGAAAAAACACATGAAACTACAAAACGATCATCAAAAAAACTAAAAATGTTTGAAAATATCGATATATCGGTGACTTTTATCAATATTTTTTAAGAAATATCGATAAAATATCGTCGTATCGATATATTGCCGACCTCTAGTGCATTTAGAAACTACTTTGCATAAAACATTGATATTTGGTGAGCAGGTACGAAAATGATCACTTAATGAAATGACATAAATTAAAAACTCAAAAATAGCGTCTAATATATTTTATTTCATATTTGAAAACCTTACGTCAATGCATTTGTAGTAGCGCCACCTGGTTTTGCATTTTGCTATTTTAATATTCATTTATAATAGATAGACGTTAAATAGAAACAATTTCTGTCATTTCATTAAGTTTTTTTTTCCGCACCTACTTGCCAAATGTGAAGGTTTTACAGAAAGTAGTTTCTTAATGCACTGGGCTAAAAGATTGTAACATAGCGAGTACAGGGGAATGATCTTTACTAGGACTTCCTATAAATATCTTTCATAAGTTGCGTTAGAAAAGGGGGAAGAAGGTAGAAATGAAAGTAAAATTAAGGGTATGAAACATCGCACAATTTTCAATCACACTTAATGCTGGTCAGTGCATTTATATTTGTAACGGATTGGCGTAAATTACCGTTTTTATTTTCATGTTTCTTAATTTAAAAAAAAAAAAAAAAAAAAAAAAAAAAAAAAAACTAATTTGGCGATATTTTTGGCGATAATTATTATATTGGTAAAAAAAAAAAATGCCAAAATTATGATATTGGCTGCTTTCTTTTTTGATAATTATATTGTTACGAATTTCTGTATATGTGTAAATATTTTTTTTAGTATTAGTTATGTAAAAAGAAAAATGTATGTACATTTCGCATAAGGCAGTGCAAGAGTTCGTCTTAACTTCGCTTTCCTGCAATGCGTCTCTTATTGCTTGAAATCGAGTTCTACAGGGATCATGCTGGAAAACAAGTTGTACAAGAAGCAGGCCATTTAACATTATGGTTAATGGCAATCTCGCCAACTTGGCGAGTTAGAGCCAAGTGGCGACGGTTTTGATGACTAATTTTTGACACCAAACCTGGCGACCATTTGGCGACATTTTCGTTCCCATGTACCTGTATAGGGCTTTTCGACTACGATCTGGAAAGTTCTCCAAATTTCTATCTCTGGAAGATTCACGAAAGAAACTTTCCTATATAAGGCCGGCCAAAAGTTAGTTAGTTAGTTGTCTCTCAGTGAGCATTCAGAGTAGTTATAAAAGCGAACTGTATTGCATTGTCTTTTGCGGCGATTTTAGTAGTTGTGTATCAAGTTTTTAACTGCTGTTGTGCTCTATTGTTGTGTAAAGAACTATATTGAGCCGGAAGAAAAACAGTCGTTGATGGGCGATGTTTAAGGGAAGAGAAATCTGGGCGAAATCGGGCTGAAAAACATACATTTTTCAATGGCAGCTACGTTATGCTCATGGGCAATTTCAACGAAAACTTTAACAACCCATGGCCATCACTAAACACCGTAGGTGAATCAGTTCGGGAGTTATGCTGACCACGTACGTACAAATTTTTTCTAAATTATTTTCTTTTTAACTCAATACGTTCCAAAACATGTAGAAATTTTTGTTTAAGGAATGCAATATTCTCATTACCCTAAGTTAACACATGGGTAATTAAAAGTAATTATTCAGGCATTTTCATTAATTGAGGACTAGAAATGGAAAATGACCCAAGTCCAAAAAAGAAAATTTTTTCAGGAGAGCCGAAAAATGATCGCATCTTATACTTAAAGCAATGCTTAAGAACATACTTCAGATTGAATTTGAACTATTGCTACTGGAGTTCGCAATTTGAGGGTTCTCCACTTCGTTTAGCTTGCTATTTAGGACATTTTCCTGTAAAAAAAAAAAAAATAGAGTTTCGATATTTTTTTTTTTTTTTTTTTTTTTTTTTTTTTTTTTGGTACTTAGGTCGTTTTCCATTTTTAGCCCTCAATTCTCTGTAATTTTATTTGTTGCAACTATCACACTTTTGAAAAATTAAATTCATGCCATATGTGGAAATATTTAGGGTTAGCTGACTCATTTGGAAATATTTTCCAGTGCAAATTCATCAAGAAGCCTATTACTGAACCAGAAAATTCTTATATCAAGATATATATGTGCAGGTGATGTGTCATACTTTAAATCTATTAATGGAAAACAGTCTGCATTTGCGTTTAGAATGAGAGAAAATACGGACCCCCCTTCTCCCCCGACACTCACAAGGGGACCTTACGGTCTCGGAAATTCAGATCGGGATGAGACTCGGCAGATTTGGTAGTATACCTTAAGGGCATCCACACAGTAAAACAATAAACGACACTAGACAGAAGATTCCGAGAAAACAGGCTCCAAAGTGTTATGCAAAGCTTATATACTAGTAGAGAATTTTGCTCTGCAACTCCCGGCGATCCGGGTTCGATACCTCGTGGTGTATTTTTTTTTTTTTTTTTTTTTTTTTTATAAAGTGGGTTGGGTAGGGGTAGAAAAATTGTTCGATAAGTACGGTTAGGGTTTTGAAAATTTCTGACTTCCTGCTTATGTACAATAGGACAACATTCCTACTCTTCCACAAAGAAACTGGCTTTTCATGTTTATTGCGAAAATCATTTATTTCTCTACAGCTTATAATATCTCAAAATTTATAATCACTTGTTTGCGAGAATAGTCAATAGAGTTTTAATGTACCTTCATTAAAACACATTACGTATTTAAAAAAAAAAAAAAAAGTATTATCTTTAATTCAAATTTCAGTTAGCTGTGACAGTTACTTTATAAATTGACAAAAATAAATTTATATCACGAGGTATCGAACCCAGATCGCCCGTAAGGGAACCCAGCACGATAACCACTTTATTGCTCCTAGTATATAAGCTGCGCGTAACACTTTAGAGCCTGTTTTCTCGGAATCTGCTGACTAGTGCGCTTTATTGCTCCTAGTATATAAGATGCGCGTAACACTTTAGAGCCTGTTTTCTCGGAATCTGCTGACTAGTGCGCTTTATTGCTCCTAGTATATAAGCTGCGCGTAACACTTTAGAGCCTGTTTTCTCGGAATCTGCTGACTAGTGCGCTTTATTGCTCCTAGTATATAAGCTGCGCGTAACACTTTAGAGCCTGTTTTCTCGGAATCTGCTGACTAGTGCGCTTTATTGCTCCTAGTATATAAGCTGCGCGTAACACTTTAGAGCCTGTTTTCTCGGAATCTGCTGACTAGTGCGCTTTATTGCTCCTAGTATATAAGCTGCGCGTAACACTTTAGAGCCTGTTTTCTCGGAATCTGCTGACTAGTGCGCTTTATTGCTCCTAGTATATAAGCTGCGCGTAACACTTTAGAGCCTGTTTTCTCGGAATCTGCTGACTAGTGCGCTTTATTGCTCCTAGTATATAAGCTGCGCGTAACTCTTTAGAGCCTGTTTTCTCGGAATCTGCTGACTAGTGCGCTTTATTGCTCCTAGTATATAAGCTGCGCGTAACTCTTTAGAGCCTGTTTTCTCGGAATCTGCTGACTAGTGCGCTTTATTGCTCCTAGTATATAAGCTGCGCGTAACTCTTTAGAGCCTGTTTTCTCGGAATCTGCTGACTAGTGCGCTTTATTGCTCCTAGTATATAAGCTGCGCGTAACTCTTTAGAGCCTGTTTTCTCGGAATCTGCTGACTAGTGCGCTTTATTGCTCCTAGTATATAAGCTGCGCGTAACTCTTTAGAGCCTGTTTTCTCGGAATCTGCTGACTAGTGCGCTTTATTGCTCCTAGTATATAAGCTGCGCGTAACTCTTTAGAGCCTGTTTTCTCGGAATCTGCTGACTAGTGCGCTTTATTGCTCCTAGTATATAAGCTGCGCGTAACTCTTTAGAGCCTGTTTTCTCGGAATCTTCTGGCTAGTGCTCTTTATTGCTTTACTGTGTGGATACCCTTAAGGTATACTAATCTGCCGAGTCTCATCCCGATCTGAATTTCCGAGACCGTAAGGTCCCCTTGTCAGACAGCAACGCGAGACTATAAATCACCATTGATGCAGTGTTCCTTCAGTTTGAAAAGAGTTTAGTTTAAAAGTACTTCGAAACGTTATTCAAAGAATAGCGATGGAAAGCATTGCTAATCGCTTAATTTTTAAAAAAAAATATCAAATAAGTCATTTATGTTAATTGGATGAAGCTACGATGTTAAATTCTACATTTGGAATATTCGATGCACAACAAGTGATTAGGAATTAATGCACCAAGTGATACATACGACAATTAACTATGGAATTAAATAATTATTAACTGAGTGGAAATTTCGAAACCTAATTTGATAATATTTTTATTTTATTTAACTGTTAACCATGCGAAAAAAAATTAATTTGGTAATTATGTTAAATTTATCGTCTGTTGTTAATGTTCGACAAAATTAAAAAAAGGAAATTTTACCACGCCACCTAATTTTCTTTTTCGTCACGATTTTTATCATTTTTTTTTTCCCGCTTGATAATATACTTTTTGAAATAAAACTTAACAATCAGGAAACAATCACCCGTAAAACGTAAAGAGATATATTATGCACAATAAAAGTTTTCCAATCGAAACAAAATTGGCCGTGCGAGCGGAAATTTTAGAGTCTACCATGAGATAGTAAAACTTCTAAGTAACAGTCTTTCCAACAAAAAAAAAAAAAAAAAAAAAAAACTTTTCTAGCCAATTTTTTTCCCTAATAAAACCCAGTACGATTTAAGGTCACATCGAAACCAAGCATAGTATTAATTTATTTTATTACCTTATTTCTTCCAGTTCAGCGCAATGCATTTAGTAGCTCGTTATAAAAGACCTCACAGAAAAAGTTCGTAAACTTAGGGGTGTGGAACATCGCACAACTTTCAATTACACTATAATACTGACGTGGATTTGTTTCATCTACAGTATTTATATTTTCATCATTCAGTAGGTTACTGAATACAAATTTTCATATTAAAAAATAGAAAATTTAATATTAAAAGTACTCCATTTGAAAGTCCTCCCTGCAGCCACTCAAGGTAGGCCTGATCAGCCTTCGATGCCGCCACAATCTGATGATTTATCAAGGTTTCCAGACTGTTCAAAACAGCGTCAGTTTAAATATAGCCACCATTTATAGAGGCACCATGTCATTTCACCAGTCAGAAAGATAATAGTCCGAGAGGCGACTGCAATTTTTGAACCCCGTCGAACATCATTTTGAATTTTTTATAGAAATTGGAGAAAAGTGAGTAGATTACGAATCCACTGGTCTGCCGTGGCAAAAATGGCCGAAACTAGTTAAAAATCGACTTTTAATAAGTTGAACTAAAATTCGATTGCCAAATATGTCATAACTTGCCAAAAAGAGAACAAACTTTTTCGTCTGGCAACCCACTGCATTTTAATTTTCAATGAGAAAAAGCGCAAACGATTTCTGATCTTTGGCCCGGAAAACTTATATCTTTTCAAAGTAAGCCAAACTGGCGACATCAGTTACGTCATAAGTGACGTAATATTTTTTGCCAACTTGGCTTCCTTTTTATAGATGCAAGTAGACCGTCGCCAGATATCTGAATCGTCTGCAACCTTCTTAATTGAAAATTTAAAGAGTGAGAATTACCAAAAAAAAAAAAAAAATGCTCATTATTTGGCAAGTTATGGCACATTTGACAATTGGATTTAATTCAACTTATTAGAAGTCGATTTTTGACCAGTTTCGCCAATTTTGCCACGGCAGACCAGTGGATTCGTAATCTACTAACTTTTCTCCAATTTCTATAAAAAATTCAGAATGATGTTCGATGGGGTCCAAAAACTGCAGTCGCCTCTCAATACAGGAACTAGGATTTACATAAGCACTAGGTTACTGAATACAAATTTGCATATTAAAAAAATATAAAATTTAATATTAAAAGTCCTCCCAGCAACCACTCAAAGAAGCCTGATCAGCCTTCGATGCCGCCAGAATTTGATGATTTCTCAAGTCTTCCAGACTGTTCAAAACAGCGTCAGTTTAAATATAGCCACCATTTACAGAGGCACCGTGTCATTTCACCAGTCAGAAAGATAAGACACAGAAACTGACAGTCAAACAAGACCAACTTTCACTCTTTAACCTCCTTTCCCCCGGAACAAAAGCCGACACTAAGTTAATACAATGCCTGTGAAACGGAAAAACACGTTCTCAATCTACAGGCAACCTGGTCAAGTCAAAAGATGAGCTATCTTCGACGGAGCGAAACACAATAAAGGTCATTCCAATAACCTCACCTCTTTTGTTTCCGACTCATCAGATACAGCGAGTTGAATAATAATGATTAAAACAAAACACAAGGAACAGATCTTCAAAACAAGGAAATAGATATGCAAAAAAAAACAACTTAAAATCACCCTCTCCCCCGACACCTTTTTGCCTCTTTATAAGAACAAAGCGATGAAAATTAGTACCCTTGCCCAACGCGTTTAGAAGAGTTGTTATCGAATAAGATAAAAGCTTCCCGGTGTGAATCTGGTTCAACCGAAAATAGCACCGGTTTATAGCCTTTAAGAAATAATTATCGGTTCGGTTTGGTTGTTTGTAGAGGAAAATAGGTTGCGAAAGTAAATGGATAAGGTTTGGGGGCTTATTTTTGTCTTTAGCCAGGCAGTAAATCTCAATGGAGAGGACAATATTACCCTCACTCCAAGAAACTATTAGAATGCTTTGTATACTAAACTTCAACTTAACTTGACATCACTAGACGGTAGATCGTCACAGTGCTCGTAGGTATTTAATCCGTTTTGGCGGCGTGAAAGCATAATGTTCGCCGAACCACAACCCTGTAGAGAACAAAAGGCTATAAGGCTTGGCGAGAATTATGTCTTCACTCCGCTAAAATGGATTAACTGCCTATGAGTACGGTGAAGATCTATCGTCTGGTGATGTCAAGTTAAGTTGGAGTTAAGTATAGTACAGGAAAACAACATTAAATCGGACTTCGCTTAAGGTATACATATACAATTGAGATGATTTTCTTTAATTTTTAGGTTATAATTTCAAACTTTTTGGCAGTATATCAGAATTAAAAATGATGCATTTTTATATAAAAACTTTTTTTTCCCGTCAATTTTTTAATCAGCTAATTGCAATTAAAGTGACTAATTAGGACATTATTAGACCGTACATAAATAAACTTGTAATTAACTTAGAGGTATTTTTATCGCAAAGAAGAGATATTATATTGACGCATGTTTCTATGGAGAATTTTTAATTTGGCTACAATATTTATTTAATTATAAGTTTTTAAATAAAAAGTTTTAAAAAATTCAAAGTTTTTGACAAAAAAATTAAGATTAAAATATGCATAAAAAATTTGTTTATAACAATATAAATTAGATTCTCCATAGAAAACACATTCACATCTATTGTCTACAAAACAAAATTAGAATTTTGTAAACTAGACCATTTATTATGAAGTACCGTTGTCGTAAAGTCATACAACACCAAAATGTCGTTCTTCAGAAAACGCGTTTTAAGTTTACTACACTAATGAACGTGATACAAAACAGGTTCACAAAACCTACTGTAATTTAAAAAGTAATTTGAGTCTCAGAAAGAAAATGGTATCATTTTCATGGTAATGAATACGGGAATATTTTAAAACCAAAAAACACAGATTTGAGTCAAATTTCGTGATTCTTAATGTATATGTATACCTTAAGAAAAAGTCCTAGTAAGGATAACTCGCTATATGTTAGAATCTTTTACCCCAATGCATTTAGAAACTACTTTCTATAAAACCTCGGAATTTGGTGAGTAGGTACTAAATGATCACTTAATCAAATGACATAAATTAAAAACTCGAAAATAGCGTCTAATATATTTTATTTTATATTTGAAAACCTTACGTCAATGCATATACAGTGGCTCCATCTGGTTTTGTCTTTTGCTACTTTAATTTTCATTTATAATAGATAGACATTATTATATGAAAACAATTTATGTCATCTCATTAAGCGATTATTTTTGTACCTATTCGCCAAATTACAAGGTTTTCTATAAAGAAGTTTCTAAATGCACTGGGCTAGCAGATTATAACATAGGGAGTACAGGGAAGGATCCTTACTATATAGGCCAAGAGGCATTTTTGGACACCATCGAACATCAATCTGAATTTTTTATAGAAATTGGAGAAAAGTGAGTAGATTAGGAATCCACTGGTCAGCAGTGGCAAAAATGGCCGAAACTGATCAAAAATCGACTTGGAATGAGTTGAACTTAAAATCCGATTGCCAAATATGTCATAACTTGCCAAAAAGAGAACAAACTTTTTCGACTGGCAACCCACTGCATTTTGATTTTCAATGAGAAAAAGCGCAAACGATTTCTGATCTCTGGCTCGGAAAACTTGTGTATCTTTTAAAAGTAAGCCAAATCGGCGTCATCAGTGACGTAATGTTTATCGCCAATTTTGCTCATTTGTGAAAGATGCAAGTAAGCCATAGCCACACATCCGAATCGTCTGCAACCTTCTTAATTGAAAATCAAAGAGTGAGGGTTACCAAACAAAAAAAAAGAAATGCTCATTATTTGGCAAGTTATGGCTCATTTGGCAATCGGATTTAGTTCAACTTATTAAAAGTCGATTTTTGACCAGCTTCGGCCATTTTTGCCACGGCAGACCAGTGGATTCGTAATCTACTCACTTTTCTCCATCTTCCATATAAAAAAAAAAAAAAAAAAAAAAAACTCAGAATGATGTTCGATGGGGTTCAAAAATTGCAGCCGCCTCTCAGTCTAATACGAATTCCATTTAAAGCTAAAAACTGCTTGTAAAAACTGCTGCCTAACGCTGCCGCAATAAAATAATTCGACAGACTATATTATAAAAAACCGAAAAAAGTTTCCAAGCGAATAGTTCCATCAAGCAAGTGATTTTCTTGTCCACGAGTGTGTGGAAACGGGTTGAAAAACATTGTTAAAGTATACATATACAATTGAGATGATTTTCTTTAATTTTTAGGTTATAATTTCAAACTTTTTGGCAGTATATCAGAATTAAAAATGATGCATTTTTATATACAAACTTTTTTTTCCCGTCTATTTTTTAATCAGCTAATTGCAATTAAAGTAGCTAATTAGGAGATTATTAGAACATACATAAATAAACTTGTAATTAACTTAAATGTATTATTTTTATTACAAATAAGAAATATTACATTGACGCATGTTCCTATGGAGGATTTTGAATTTGGCTTCAATATTTATTTAATTATAAGTATTTAAATGAAAAGTTTGAAAAAACACATAGTTTTTAACTAAAAATTAAGAATAAAATATGCATAAAAAATGTGTTTATAACAATATATATTAGATTCTCCATAAAAAACACATTAACAACAATTGTCTACAAAACAAAATTAGAATTTTGTAAATCGGACCATTTTTTATGAAGTTATGACCGTTGGCGTAAAGTCATATAACACCAAAATGTCATTCTTCAGAAAACGCGTATAAAGTTTACTGCACTAATGAACGGGATACAAAATAGGTTTTCAAAACCTACTGTAATTTAAAAAGTAATTTGAGTCTCAGAAAGAAAATGGTATCATTTTAATGGTAATGAATTCGGAAATATTTTAAAAACAAAAAACAAAAATGCAGACTTGAGTCAAATTTCGCGATTCCTAATGTATATGTATACCTTAAGGGATAATGTCAGCTCCAAAGCACGCATATAGATATAGTAGTATAGTTTTATTTTTCTACATTCGGTGTTAGGAATGACACCTGGGGAACGACACTTCAAGAAACAGTGGGCAGGCGCTAGTGGTAACACTTCTTTCTCGGTATTGCTTTTTTGCTGCCAAAGAATACAGTCCAAGTCAGTGCAATTGGGCGGCAGAATTGTTGGATCAGAACGGGCGAAAAAAAACCTTAAGAAGCTAGTGTCCAATCTTATCTTGGGAAAAAAAAACCCGCATATTTCCTGCTTTGTAGAACTGAAATGGTTTTTCTGAGTCCTTGGGTTTTTATAGAGAGGATTTAGATTGCTTCAAAAAAGACTGCGCCAGAATGAAAAGTCAAAATTTAAATAAAACAATAAAAAGACAGGAATTCTAAACAAAATGTTTTACTCATTGTTAATACACCGTAGAGTATAAAAAATTTAAATTACAAAATTAAAAAAAAAAAAAATATGTTAAAATTTTATTTGAAAAATTTCTTCCAAGAGCCAAGTAAGTTTTTAGTTACTAAGTCATAGGATCATTCCTAAATAGTTATTTATGCAGCTAGTTAAAAAAGTAGTACTTTTTCAAACGAGGCAAAATTTATATTTGATGAGTGCGATAACGAGTCAAAAAATTTGCCATGTTTGAAAAAGCGATTTCCCCTATCTTGCATTCAATATTTTTTATAATCACGAGCAAAAAATATCTTTAATACATTTATAAACTAAAGCAGGCAACTACAGACAATTAATCGTTTTTTTTTTTTTTAATTTATTTCTTTACCAAAACTATTTTAAATTTGAGCACGAGGCGTTCAAGAAAGTACTTTTTTCACACTAGTGCGGAAAACTAGCTGAAAAGTACTACTTTCACCAAGATTTCTGATTAAAAATGATCAAATAAAGTTTAATTTTTCGCACGTTGTTATAAAAAGTTTAATTTCGTTGCACGTTGTTTTAAAAACATGTTGAAAAAACAAAGGCAAACGCATTTTTCGGTTCGACTGTTTTCTCCCAAATTCTGATATTTATTGCTTTTAGGATTAGGTTGGTTGGTTGGTTGTTTTCAGATTATCTGGCGCCGTCAGCAACACGAGGGCTATAATGCGCCGAAACATTCGTCATTAGACAAGCCAACATACATTTACAAACACCCATGCCTAACACGGGACTCGAACCCGCAACCTCGCGATCTAGAAGCTAGAACGCTAACCATTATACCGTTTGATTAGGCAAAGAAGGGTCTTAATATGGTTGGCAAAATAGTAATCACCAGAGGTCGGCGATATATCGATACGACGATATTTCTATCGATATTTAAAAAAAATATCGATTTTGAAAATATCGATAAAACTCACCGATATATCGGTATTTTCAAACATTATTAGTTTTTTTTATTATTGTTTTGTAGTTCTATGTGTTTTTTCGATTTTCTTTATTCCCTTTTCAAAAACTTCAAAACTTAAGTTTGTACTTGACTGAGAAACAGTTAAAATGACACCAGTATTCAATATTTTGTCATACACTTAAAAGCTATTGAAAATTATCTAAATTTTTCTTAAAATCACTACACCAATTAAGCGAAAATATAACTTTTTTTTTAAATTTTTTTATTTTTTTATTTTAATAGACCCATTTCAGTTGGAAAAGCAGTCACCTTCAAAAAGCAATCTTGAAAAGAAGAAATTTTCCCCGAAAAATTTCGTTTTTGACAAAATTGAAAATCAAATAAAAAATCATGTATCGATAAATCGATATTTTTTTCCATGCAACGATATAGTATCGATATTTTCGACCTCTAGTATTCACACTGCTCCAACATGAGCGCTGGCAGAAACATTTGAAAGGTTAAACACCACCGTTTAAAAATTCTTATCGCTCAACAAAATGTTTTTCCGGTATTTCGTCAACATCTGCCGAAAAGCGACTTCTACAGGGTTATCTTGATGTCCTTAATGTTGAAAACGTTTCTTGAATATTAAAAACTTAACTGCCTTCAACATTTCCAGAAATGAGTAGGGGATTTACCTTTTGGCTTCTATCATGCCTCATATCACGAATGGATAATTCCCGCATTTTTTTAGAAACGATTGAAATTAGTTTGTATTTATGGAGAATTTCTTCCCGATTCCAAATATTTACACAAAAGTTCTTTAAAAAAAAAAATCAGTTATTTAAATATTAAGAAAAGAAATTGCGCCGAAATCCCGTCCGATTGCAATCCGATCAAAACAATCCGCCATAGCTGTGACGTCAAAACATCCTTCCGTTTCTATGGTTATCGTGAGGTTTCTGCCAAATAATTAGTTTGGTAGACGGTTGTCATATCCCGTACAGGTTGGCGCGATTTGCGAGAAACTTGCAAAACTGGTTTCCGCGGCTGCGTTTCAAACCAAGTTGTTTCAGATCAAGTGACGTCACATTCAATTTGTGCCGAATGAACCGTTTTTCCCGCCAAAATTATGAGCAAACTTAGGTTGCAAATTTTTAAAAAAAAAAGGAAAAGCGTAGTGAGCAGAATTTTTTGTGTTTATGGCCTTTTCGAAACATTTAGAATTGAATAAAAAAAACAAAATTTAAAAATTGCGGGAATTGTCCATTGTATACTGGACAACTCACTACAATTTAAAACCTCACAGTTTTAACAGTGTTAGACATCTGATTGCCAATTCACAGATAACTATTAAAGACTGAGAGGCGACTGCAAGTTTATGTAACTCATCGAACATCATTCTGAATTTTTTAAGGAGTAGAAATGTTAGAAAATCATGAATCCACTAGTCTGCCGGGGAAAAAATGGCCGAAACTATTCAAAAATCGACTTTGTATGAGTTGAACTAAATTCGATTGCCAAATAAGTCATAACTTGCCAAAAATTGAACATTCTTTTTTGTCTGGTAACCCACCACTCTTTAAATTTCAATTAAGAAGTTTGCAGACGATTTGTATTTTCTAGCGTCAAAATCTTTTATTATTTAGAAATCAATCGAGTTGGGAAAAAAATATTACGTCATCAGTGACGTAATATTTATCGTCAACTTGGCTCACTTTTAAAAGCAAGAAGTATTTTTCGCCAGAGAATAAATATCGTCTGCACTCTTTCCTCATTGATAATTAAAGAATAGTTGGTTACCACATAAAAAAGAATGCTCATTATTCGGCAAGTTATGATCCATTTAGCAATCGGATTTATTTCAGCTCATTGAAAGTCGATTTTTTAATAGTTTCGGACATTTTTCTCCCGGTAGACCAGTGGATTCTCCATTTACTAACATTTCTCTATATTCTATAAAAAATTCAGAATGATTTTCGATAAGGTGCCGAAACCCGCAGTCACTTTTTTGACTATTACTCAACAAAAGTGGCGCATTAGTGGTAGAATGCAATTCTCACGAACATAGAATTATACTCACAGGAATTTCTATGTTCACCACATGGAAAGTGGTAATGGAATGAATTGTTTTTAAGGGGATATGGTACCGAAATTTCTTCAAAAATCCCAATTTTTTTTTTCTGATTTTAAAAAATAGTTCATACATTCCTGAAGAGAATGATGTTTTTATCTTATTCCTCTGGTGATTAGAACGCCACAAAATTACCTGTGATATAAACATCACTAATGGGCGTAACACCTTGAAGAGTCTGCTTAAAGTGCGTTTTTCGAGCACTAGTGTTTTTCACAGATGTTGCATATTCAAATCGATATATCTCCAGAACCATTCACAATTGGCTATTAAAATTTTTGGAGCATTTAATTTATATAGTTTTAAATACTTCGTCTTCGCAGAATTTTATTTTTTTAATTCTGTTTTAAAATATAATTTTTAGCGTAAAAGATAACATAAAAAAAAAGCAAAAATTTCAAAAAATTCAAAAAGCAAGCAATTTTAACTTTGAGAATTTTTAAAATTTTTTTTAGTTCACCTATCAAAATTCTGTGAAGACAAAATTTTCTTTATATAATTATGTATTACAGAAAGCTTTCACTTTAAAATTTTTCTTATTTTTTCTTGACTTATATCAAAACTAGCTGAATACCCGTGCTGCGCTACGAAATTTTACCATTAGCATTTTAGCGATCAAAAGACATTCATGTATTCTACACTTCAGACGTTTGCTCCCTTTTCGATCCCGACAAATTGATTTATCAAAATAGGAACTTTCCTTTGTTGACATTTTAAACGAACTTTATAATTGTGAATAGTAAACTGGAATAGTTTATTGTGTTTATGTTTGCTCTTAGTTCTAAATTTCAAAGTAGTAGCTGTATTGGAATTAAGTTAATTAGACATTAAGTTAATCCTCGTATAGTTTCAATGTTGCGTCGTCTTTTCATCCCTTAAAAATTCGTTAATCGATATTGGAATGACTTATTTTTTTAACATTTGCAAAAAAATATCAGAAAAATGACTACATTGGAAGAGGAACATTCGGATATCCCTCGTTTGGAACATTTAACCCCTTTTCGACCACTTAAAGTGTGTTAATCGAGATCGGAATAGTTTACTTTTTCTATTTTTACCATTGTTGATATTTGTGCCGATTTTCAGAGTTGTGACTATGTGGGAAGTAGGATTTTCGAATGTCCCCCGTTTGGAACGTTTAACCCCTTTTCGACCACTTAAAGTGTGTTAATCGAGATCGGAATAGTTTACTTTTTCTATTTTTACCATTGTTGATATTTGTGCCGATTTTCAGAGTTGTGACTATGTGGGAAGTAGGATTTTCGAATGTCCCCCGTTTGGAACGTTTAACCCCTTTTCGACCCCTTAAAGTGTGTTAATCGAGATCGGAATAGTTTACTTTTTCTATTTTTACCATTGTTGATATTTGTGCCGATTTTCAGAGTTGTGACTATGTGGGAAGTAGGATTTTCGAATGTCCCCCGTTTGGAACGTTTGACCCCTTTTCGACCCCTTAAAGTGTCTTAATCGAGATCGGAATAGTTTACTTTTTCTATTTTTACCATTGTTGATATTTGTGCCGATTTTCAGCGTTGTGACTATGTGGGAAGTAGGATTTTCGAATGTCCCCCGTTTGGAACGTTTGACCCCTTTTCGACCCCTTAAAGTGTGTTAATCGAGATCGGAATAGTTTACTTTTTCTATTTTTACCATTGTTGATATTTGTGCCGATTTTCAGCGTTGTGACTATGTGGGAAGTAGGATTTTCGAATGTCCCCCGTTTGGAACGTTTGACCCCTTTTCGACCCCTTAAAGTGTGTTAATCGAGATCGGAATAGTTTACTTTTTCTATTTTTACCATTGTTGATATTTGTGCCGATTTTCAGAGTTGTGACTATGTGGGAAGTAGGATTTTCGAATGTCCCCCGTTTGGAACGTTTGACCCCTTTTCGACCCCTTAAAGTGTGTTAATCGAGATCGGAATAGTTTACTTTTTCTATTTTTACCATTGTTGATATTTGTGCCGATTTTCAGAGTTGTGACTATGTGGGAAGTAGGATTTTCGAATGTCCCCCGTTTGGAACGTTTGACCCCTTTTCGACCCCTTAAAGTGTGTTAATCGAGATCGGAATAGTTTACTTTTTCTATTTTTACCATTGTTGATATTTGTGCCGATTTTTAGAGTTGTGACTATGTGGGAAGTAGGATTTTCGAATGTCCCCCGTTTGGAACGTTTGACCCCTTTTCGACCCCTTAAAGTGTGTTAATCGAGATCGGAATAGTTTACTTTTTCTATTTTTACCATTGTTGATATTTGTGCCGATTTTCAGAGTTGTGACTATGTGGGAAGTAGGATTTTCGAATGTCCCCCGTTTGGAACGTTTGACCCCTTTTCGACCCCTTAAAGTGTGTTAATCGAGATCGGAATAGTTTACTTTTTCTATTTTTACCATTGTTGATATTTGTGCCGATTTTCAGAGTTGTGACTATGTGGGAAGTAGGATTTTCGAATGTCCCCCGTTTGGAACGTTTGACCCCTTTTCGACCCCTTAAAGTGTGTTAATCGAGATCGGAATAGTTTACTTTTTCTATTTTTACCATTGTTGATATTTGTGCCGATTTTCAGAGTTGTGACTATGTGGGAAGTAGGATTTTCGAATGTCCCCCGTTTGGAACGTTTGACCCCTTTTCGACCCCTTAAAGTGTGTTAATCGAGATCGGAATAGTTTACTTTTTCTATTTTTACCATTGTTGATATTTGTGCCGATTTTCAGAGTTGTGACTATGTGGGAAGTAGGATTTTCGAATGTCCCCCGTTTGGAACGTTTGACCCCTTTTCGACAAATTAAAGTGTGTTAATCGAGATCGGAATAGTTTACTTTTTCTATTTTTACCATTGTTGATATTTGTGCCGATTTTCAGAGTTGTGACTATGTGGGAAGTAGGATTTTCGAATGTCCCCCGTTTGGAACGTTTGACCCCTTTTCGACCCCTTAAAGTGTCTTAATCGAGATCGGAATAGTTTACTTTTTCTATTTTTACCATTGTTGATATTTGTGCCGATTTTCAGCGTTGTGACTATGTGGGAAGTAGGATTTTCGAATGTCCCCCGTTTGGAACGTTTGACCCCTTTTCGACCCCTTAAAGTGTGTTAATCGAGATCGGAATAGTTTACTTTTTCTATTTTTACCATTGTTGATATTTGTGCCGATTTTCAGAGTTGTGACTATGTGGGAAGTAGGATTTTCGAATGTCCCCCGTTTGGAACGTTTGACCCCTTTTCGACCCCTTAAAGTGTGTTAATCGAGATCGGAATAGTTTACTTTTTCTATTTTTACCATTGTTGATATTTGTGCCGATTTTCAGAGTTGTGACTATGTGGGAAGTAGGATTTTCGAATGTCCCCCGTTTGGAACGTTTGACCCCTTTTCGACCCCTTAAAGTGTGTTAATCGAGATCGGAATAGTTTACTTTTTCTATTTTTACCATTGTTGATATTTGTGCCGATTTTTAGAGTTGTGACTATGTGGGAAGTAGGATTTTCGAATGTCCCCCGTTTGGAACGTTTGACCCCTTTTCGACCCCTTAAAGTGTGTTAATCGAGATCGGAATAGTTTACTTTTTCTATTTTTACCATTGTTGATATTTGTGCCGATTTTCAGAGTTGTGACTATGTGGGAAGTAGGATTTTCGAATGTCCCCCGTTTGGAACGTTTGACCCCTTTTCGACCCCTTAAAGTGTGTTAATCGAGATCGGAATAGTTTACTTTTTCTATTTTTACCATTGTTGATATTTGTGCCGATTTTCAGAGTTGTGACTATGTGGGAAGTAGGATTTTCGAATGTCCCCCGTTTGGAACGTTTGACCCCTTTTCGACCCCTTAAAGTGTGTTAATCGAGATCGGAATAGTTTACTTTTTCTATTTTTACCATTGTTGATATTTGTGCCGATTTTCAGATTTGTGACTATGTGGGAAGTAGGATTTTCGAATGTCCCCCGTTTGGAACGTTTGACCCCTTTTCGACCCCTTAAAGTGTGTTAATCGAGATCGGAATAGTTTACTTTTTCTATTTTTACCATTGTTGATATTTGTGCCGATTTTCAGAGTTGTGACTATGTGGGAAGTGGGAGAATTAGTGATGAGTGAGTCAGTGAGTCAGTGAGTGAGTGAGTGAGTGAGTGAGTGAGTGAGTGAGGGCTTTGCCTTATATATATAGAGATACGCAAACATCAATTATTATGGATTTTTCTTGGTTTTTAATTTTTTTTTTTAAATAACAAAACACAATATTTAAAAAAAACATTTTCTCAAAGATATATAAATAGTATCTCATACATAAAATAAATTTTTGACGTAAAAATGTACATAAATAAAGTTTTTTTTTTATTTTCGGTACCGCACCCCCTTAAACTTGTCTTATGATTTGTCAAAAGCACGTCGCAAGTATTACAAAAGAAAGAAACATCGTTAAAATTATGCCCTGAACACTGACCACATTACCCGAAACACGTGAAATTTTTTATCAATTACTGAAAAATATAATTTTTTTCAATGGCAGCTATCTTATGCGCTTGTGCAATTATGACGAAAAGCCTAATGGTAGGTCCCTGTGGTATCACCAACCCGCACACCAAATTTGAACATCATAGGTCAATTTGTTCGGGAGTTATGCTGACCACGGACACAAACATTTTTTTAGAACGCATTTTGGAAATCAGGATGCTCCAAAACGTGGAGAAATATTTTTTTTTTTTTTTTTTTTTTTGGACCGAATAATATACTTTCATTATTCTATGTTATGAATTTTTCCACTGAGGCAATGATGGCACAGTTTTCACGGTTTAAAAATATTTATTCTCTCTTCAGAAAACTCACAAAATTTATTCACATGCAACAGTTTAATTACTCTCAAGCTTCAACAAAAATAACTTCGAATTCAGCGATTATACAAGCTCACTCCAATAGGTAAACAAAGCGATCAGCTTTCAACGAAGTCCGAAGTCAATCTGAAAACTTTCCCGTTCTCCAGTCTTTTATATAAAAGCGCGTGAGACATTCTCGAAATTTCCAGCCAATTCATCGGAAAAGAAATATCTCGAAACTTCTCGATTGCTTTAGGTGTTGCCACCTTTTTCTAACTTGTATAATCGCTATTAATTAATAAATAAAATAAGATAAAAATAAATTACAATAGAATTTTGAAATAATACGTCACTATTTACAATATATACAGACAATTTGTGCAACAATACATATGGGTTATTAAAAGTAATAATAATAATAATAAAAAAGCTTTTATTTATTATTATCTTAAACTAGTCGTCAAGTAAATTTATACAGAGCGAAAAAAAATTGTTATTGACCCATACACAACAGAACATCTCTTTCTAGAATAGAGTTTGAGACTGGAGGGTGGAAAAATTCTCGGATGCAAGGAAGACGATAAGATCTCCAAAATAATTTTTATACAACATATAAAATTAGGTCAATAAAAATTGGTCTGAACAGACATGCCTTCCTAAATAAATATTCTTTGGGGCGATTATTTTATAAAATTGGCAAAGTAGATGACATTAGAACTGGTACAAAATTTTATTTTATAAACGTATAGAATAAAAATTCCATATATTTGGAATGCGAAATGATTTATAATTTTTTTAAATAAAACAAATGAAAATGCGCATGTTTGATGAAAACAGTCCTTTCTCTGCTCTGATAAATTGAATAGCTTCGAGAAAAGAAATAAAATATCTACTGAAATATAAGACTGCATAGGGGTATGGTTTTTCTTTGTGCTTTTACAGAATCATATTTAATTCTCTGCTTATACTTATTTTTTTTTTTTTTTTTGAAAAATAATAGAGCGAAAAAGAAAGACTTCCAGAAAAAGAGGATGGGGGACATTTTAAAGAAAATAAAAGAAATTGAAGTTCCCAGAGATATGAAAAAAACGAGAGATTCATGGTTTCATTAATTTCGTCTTTCTTTACCAACCCTGCAACAAAACGACGAAAGCGTAACGAGAATTTTCTTTCTTTCTTTCTTTTTCATCAATTATGACCATTTTTTGTAACTGTAAATCGTCTGCAAAGATGGTTGGTAACAGCATCCATATTTGTATTCCCTATCTGAAAGTATTCCAAGAAGCGCCAACGATTTTCTTTCCAAAAATGAGAAAATATGTTGTAGGGGATGTCATATGTAAATTTTATAATATATCAGAAGAAGGCTGTTTTGTCGTTACTTGCGTTGAATGGAAATATGAAGAATACGGTGGCTTGCATTAAAGTTTCAGAACTAAAGTGGCATAAATAACCTATTATTTTTCATGATGTGGACTCTTTCTCTTTTAGATTTGTTTGTGGCATCTTCGATTACTGTACGTGGTCACAAATAAGTCACATAGTTTTAATTTTCGCCAGTTAGCACATAGACTGAGAGGCGACTGCAATTTTTGGACCCCTTCGAACATCATTCTGATTATTTTATAGAAATTGGAAAAAAGTGTGTAGATTACGAATCCACTGGTCTGCCGTGGCAAAAATGGCCGAAACTAGTCAAAAATCGACTTTTAATAAGTTGAACTAAATCCAATTGCCAAATGCGCCATAACTTGCCAAATAATGAGTTTTTTTTTATTTGGTAACCCTCACTCTTTAATTTTCAATTAAGAAGGTTGCAGACGATTCGGATGTGTGGCTATGGTTCACTTGCATTGTTCACAAATGAGCCGAATTGGAAGTAAACATTACGTCACTGATGTCGCCAATTTGGCTTACTTTTTAAAGATACAAGTTTTCCGAGCCAGAGATCAGAAATCGTTTACGCTTTTTCTCATTGAAAATCAAAATGCAGTGGGTTGCCAGACGAAAGAGTTTGTTCTCTTTTTGGCAAGTTATGATATATTTGGCAATCGGATTTCAGTTCAACTCAATTCCAAGTCGATTTTTGATCAGCTTCGGCCATTTTTGCTACGGCAGACCAGTGGATTCGTAATCTACTCACTTTTCTCCAATTTCTAAAAAAAAATTCAGAATGATGTTCGATGGGGTCCAAAAATTGCAGTTGCCTCTCGGACTATAATATTTTCATGATATGGACTCTTTTTCTTTCAGATTTTTTTGTGACATCTTCGATTACACTGCACATGGTCACAAATAAATAAGTCGCAAAATTTTCATTTTCGCTAGTTAACAAAGCTAATAAGCAAAAAAAAAAAAAAAAAATTACAAAACTTAAAACGAAAGCTCAATATTTCATTGCAGTTTTTATTAAAAATTGGACTGTCAAACAATATGCGGGTCTTGGATAACTTACAGAATTGAAAGGCAGTGGAAGTGATTAGTTTGCAAGTGGGATGTAATCTTCTAATATATTGAAACGACGAAAAAAACTAGGGATGTGGAACATCACACAACCAACTTTCAATTTGTTAATAGTCCGAGAGGCGACTGCAATTTTTGGACCTCATCGAACATCATTCTGAATTTTTTATAGAGATTGGAGAAAAGTGAGTAATTAGGAATCCACTGGTCTGCCGTGGCAAAAATGGCCGAAACTGGTCAGAAATCGACTTAGAATGAGTTGAGCTAAAATCCGATTGCCAAATATGTCATAACTTGCCAAAAAGAGAACAAACTTATTCGTCTGGCAACTCTGCATTTGGATTTTCAATGAGAAAAAGCGCAAACGATTTTTGATCTCTGGCTTTTAAAATGTGTATCTTTTAAAAGTAAGCCAAATTGGCGACATCAGTTACGTCATCCGTGACGTAATGTTTATTGCCAACTTGGCTCCCTTTTAATAGATGCAAGTAGACCATCGCCAGATTTCTGAATCGTCTGCAACCTTCTTAATTGATAATTAAAGAGTGAGGGTTACCAAATAAAAAAAAATATTCCTTATTTGGCAAGTTATGGCTCATTTGGCAATTGGATTTAGTTCAACTTTTAAAAGTCGATTTTTGACCAGTTTCGGCCATTTTTGCCACGGCAGACCAGTGGATTCGTAATCTACTCACTTTTCTCTAATTTCCATAAAAAAAATCAGAATGATGTTCGATGAGGTCCAAAAATTGCAGTCGCCTCTCAGTCTATAAGGTACACAAATCTTCTGAGGGCTTATTAACCCACTTGGCCGACCAAACGGTATAGTGGTTAGCGTGTTAGCTTCTAGACCGCGAAGTTGCGGGTTCCGAGTCCCGTGTTAGGCATGGATGTTTGTAAATGTATGTTGGCTTGTTTAATGACGAATGTTTCGGCGCATTATAGCCCTCGTGTTGCTGACGGCGCCAGATAATCTAAAATCAACCAACCAACTAACCCACTTGGCGTCATCCTCCAATCGAGCTTAAACTTGACAGAGAGACTCGTTGTGGAACGACATAATATCCAATCAAATATTATATATTTTTTTTTTGGGGGGGGGGGGGAGGGGGACTAGTAAATAAACTGGAAAGAATGTTTCCGTAGAGGTCAAACACTGTGAAAACTCGATCTGAGCTCAAAAAGTTGTTTCCAATGAACTTAAAAACTTGCAATGCATACAAAGGATTTACATTAAAAATTTGTGTTTATGTGCTATATTATTAAAAATCCTTATTATGCTGACCTAGTACACACATATATTTCTTTAGAACACTTTTTTAAAATCAAGATGTTCCAACACAAGGAGAAATGCAAAAAAAAAAAAAAAAAAAAATTAAAAAATAGAAAACTTTTTTTTTACCGAATACTATACTTTCATTACCCTATGTATACGTATGAGTAGTTGAAAGATAAAAAGTATTTTTATCTCAGTATTTTATCGTAAGTTTCCAGTATTAACAATTTGAACAGATAAGCTAGTTTAGTTCGAGTGATTTCAACTGGTTTTAGGATTGTTTAAGCCAAATTGTATCAGTAAAATAAAAATATTAGTATCAAATTTAATTTGAATTTCGTTAAAATAAAATTTAGGTTTGTCGAAATGTTAGAATTAAATCAAAGGAAGAGAAATCGTATCCAACTTAAAAAGAACAATGCCGAAATACTCCATCGACTTATTTCAATCATTTTCAAAGACATTGTCTTTTTTAAAAGAAAAAGAATTAAAATAACTAAACAGCAATCATGATTGCATAAAATTGTTTATACTAAGGATGGAATTAAATATTTTGCAAATATCTATCTTTCAAGGACAAGGAAAGTTGCAAAAAATGTTACAGGTTTTCTATGGTAAATTTGCATTTTTCATTTAATGATAAGTAACTCCTTTAAAATAATGTGAGTTATGTTGTTATGTATTTCAATGCCATTGCAAATTATTTTTTAATTCAGCCTTACAATAAAACCTTATTTTGTCGAACAATTTAAAAATAAAACATAACCGACAATCAATATCGGCAACAATCCTTTGTGCTTTAATTAAATTATCTATCAATTTGGTACAGCATTTTCAACAACTTTACACTTTTTTTTAAAACAAAATAAATAATCAACCGAATAATCTCTTTAAGCCAAACGATAACAAGAAAATAAGACAAAACATCTCCGGAAACCTTATAAATCAACTCCAAACTTTACACTTAAAAAGCGACAAAGTAATAGAAAAAAAATATTTAATCCAAACATACCTCGAAGTTCTTATCCTTACAATAATCTTGGTCTAAACACAATCCCAAATTGAATCGGAACAAGAACAGAACAATCCACACGCGTGCAAATGCAACAAGAACAAAGTAATTATCGCTTGCAAATCGAGGCGCTAAAATCCGACTGCGCTAGATTCGTAGCATTACGGAAAATAAAAATATAACGGAGCACCTGTCTTTAATCGTGTAACTGGCACAACGCACAAAACAAGAGTAGCCGCGGACTAACTGGTTTATTCCGCGCTCTTCTACCTACGACACCTTTTTCTTCTTCTTCTTGCTCCTTTTTTTACGGGTAAAAAGTAAGAGAAAACGCGAAATGATTATGGATGTCAGCGCCATCTGGTGTTCTAAAGAGTGGTAAAGATGCAGTGAGGATTTTCCGGAGCAAGGGCTTGAGAGCTGTACTGGGAAGCGAATAGCAGAATCAGGGCGTTTAAGATTGGTTTAAGTGTCGAAGGGAAAGGGAGAATGCCTTCTGGGAGGACTCACAAGGGGTAATTGACCATTTATGGTGTTTTTTTTTGTTTGTTTTTTGCATTTCTCCTTGAGGGGACTGTTAAGGTAAAAATTTTATATTTTTATATTATAGTGGAAATATATAGCCTTCAATTCTAGCTTTCAGTACATACCTTACTTTTGCTGATCCGAGAAGAACTAAGAATATTATTTGAGTTTTTGTAAGCGCGCATATCAGAAATCGTATGTATTTCAACTTCTTAAATTGCATTTTTCTCTTCATGTGTATTTTAAGATTTTTAGGGTATTCGATTTGTTCCTTGCGATTCAAAAGTTGATGTATTTTTTTTTAATTTGGAGATATTGTTTACTATACTATTTTGAACACAATTGTGCATGGATTTTGGAATCTGATATTTTTTTATTGTTTTACAGCAATTTTCGTAATGCTTCTATTTAAAAAGTTTACATTTTTTGCCGTTGTACGAATGTTTTACTTTTAAATAATTAACTAATGAGTCAAATTCAAAATCCATGCACAATTATGTCAATATTTATTCAATTAGCTTGTACAAAAAAAATTGAGACAGATTGCAAAAAATTTGAATCGCAAGGAGCGTTTTTAAAATTACGGAAAAAACGATAAATTTTTCAATAAAAATTTAATTTCTTGAAAAAAAATCAATATAAATTTTTGAAATTTTAGGTTGTGTTTCATTTAATTGCTATTGAACTGCACAAAAAATTTAATGAATTTTAGACAAAAATTGAAGAATTTTTATTTTTGACTTAACAGTCCCCTTAAGTAATAAAAATAAGATTTTGTCTCAAATAATTCAAAAAGCAAATAAATCTTAAATAATTTTAATGAAATAAGGTGTTTATGTTTTTCGGGAAGGTTTCTTTTGATTCGCAGTAATTCTCTAATAAATTTCGTAAGTATTGATTTTTTGAAGTAATAAATTTAGGTTTTGCAGCAATTCAAACACAAATACGGTTACAGTTTTACTTTGCCAGATTTCCCGAAGGACTTATATAGAAGTCAAGTTGGACTCGTATAGTAGCTTGTTGCTATATCAAAATTAGAGTGTGGAACATACTGGTCAATAGTCATTGCATTTAAATTTGTTATGAAATGGTGTTACTTACAGTTTTCGTATTTTCTCTCATTTAAATAAAAATACCCGGGTAGCGATAGTTTTGGCAATATTTTTAACATAAGCCACAAAAAAAAAAAAAAAAAAAAAAAAATTGGTGAAGTTATTAGTATACTATCTTGCGCGTGAAACAGAGGAAAATCAATCATTGATGGGCGATGCGCATGGGCATAAAACTATGCCTTTAAAGGCATTCGATTTTCAAATTTTTACGCTTTCATCGTATTCCTACGGAAATTTCGGAGGTGGGGACGTTTAAAACACATAAAGAGGCATTAGCACAGCGATTTTAATCAAAATTGTTACAGCCGTTTTTAAGCAGTTGCCGAAAAGCATATTTTATTCATGATTTCAACTTTATGCGCATGCGCAATTTTAACAAAAACCTTAATGGTAGGTCGCATATCCACCACTAACCCGTACACCAAATTTGAACATCGTAAGTCAATTCGTTCAGGAGTAATGCTCACCACGCACACACAGACAGATATTTTTTCTATATCACTTTTTACTTTCAATTACCCGTATGTATATATACATAGGAAAATGAAAGTATAGCATTCGGTCAACAACAAAAAATGCCTGTCTGTGTGTGTGTGTATGTGGTCAGCATAACCCTCAAACAAATTGACCTACGATATTCACAATTGGTGTGCGAGTTGGTGGTAGCCATGGGACCTAACCGTTAAGCTTTTGTTCAAAATCGCTGTGGCAATGCCTCTTAAGATGTTCTAAACATCCCTACCACCGAAATTCCAGTAAAAAGGCTTTAATGGCGTAAAAAGTTGAAAAACGAATGCCTTTAACACAGAGTTCTCTTTCCTTGAGCATACCTCATCAACGATCGTTTTTTCTTCTCCTCTCTCAGTTTCGCTTATAACAAAGGATAATATAAGGATTATCGAAAAGTATATCGCCAAAATCACAATTTTGGCGATTTTTTTTTTAAGACACATACAAGAATTATCGCCAAACTGGCCATTTATTCTAAATAAAGGATGATAATATACAAACGGTAAACGACACAAAATTACGTCTGTATTACAGAGTAATTGAAAGTTGTGCGATGTTCCACACCCCTAGTTTGAAGACACAAGATGATCCAAAACGTGGTGACTTTTTTTTACTGAAAACAATGGGTAATTGAAAGTAAAAAGCATTGAATGAATTAGTAGAGCATATAAAAAATCCAATAAAGACAGTCATTTAATATCCCTTAAGGGGGTCCGGTACCGAAAATAAAAAAAAACTTTATTTATGTACATTTTTACGTCAAAAATTTATTTTATGTATGAGATACTTTTTATATATCTTTGAGAAAATGTTTTTTTAAATATTGTGTTTAGTTATTTAAAAAAAATTTAAAAACCAAGAAAAATCCATAATAATTGATGTTTGCGTATTTTGATATAAGTCAAGAAAAAATAATTTTTTTTTTCAAAGTGAAAGCTTTCTGTAATACAAAATTATATAAAGAAAATTTTGTCTTCACAGAATTTTGATAGGTGAATTAAAAAAATTCTCAAAGTTAAAATATTGAAATTTTTGCTTTTTTTTACGTTATTTTTTTATGAAAAATTTTATATTTTAAAACAGAATTAAAAAAATAAAATTCTGTGAGGACAAAATATTTAAAACTATATAAATTAAATGCTCCAAAAATTTGAATAGCCAATTGTTAATGGTTCTGGAGATATATCGATTAGAATATGCAACATCTGTGAAAAACACTAGTGCTCGAAAAACGCACTTTAAGAAGACTCTTCAAGGTGTTACGCCCATTAGTGATGTTTATATCACAGGTAATTTTGTGGCGTTCTAATCACCGGAGGAATAAGATAAAAACATCATTCTCTTCAGGAATGTATGAACTATTTTTTAAAATCAGAAAAAAAATTTGGGATTTTTGAAGAAATTTCGGTACTGGACCCCCTTAAGCATAGGCGGATCCAACGAGGGGGGGGGGGGGGCGATGGCCCCCTCCATTATTCATGGACCGCTCACGTTTTAACGTGCTGTGCTCTCAGGCTTTGGAAGAAATCGATCAAGATTTGACGAATCCGCACTGAACATTTTTAATATAAATGTTCTCATCTCGAACAATTGAGATCAAAAAGCCGAGGACGAAGTAAATTATAGTTTGAAAGTGTTCAATGTGTATATGTATTCGTTGTTTGATTGTTCTGTCTACCATATTTAACAATAATTTATCCTGAATCAAATAGTTGTGGACAACTCTAATTTATTATCGTTAACCTTTATGTTATTGAGACTTTTTACCTCCCTGTAACATATTGATGCGTGGACGGGTTCGAAAGATTTGAAGCCAAAGCAGATCAAAACTTGCAGAAATTTATTCCAATACCACTCTTCACAGATTCCTCTACAACTCCAGAACTTCTCGTTCTAGTAGACACAATACAACTCTTTTCACAACAATAGAGCACAAAAGAGCAGTTAAAAACTTGACAACACAACTGCTCAAATCGCCGCTAAAGATAATGCAATACAGTTCGCTTTAGAACTACTCTGAATGCTCACTGAGACTCAGTATCTCAACTCAGTAATTCCAGTCAACTAATTCAGTGACTCAAAATCAACTAACTACTCCCCCGTTCGCTTGGCCGACTTATATAAGAATCAAACCTTCTTGAAATTTCTAGAGGTAGATATTTGGAGAACTTTCTAGATCGTAGTCGAAAAGTCCTATACATATACATGGGGACCAAAAATGTCGCCAAATGGTCGCCAGGTTTGGCGACAAAAATTAGTCGCCAAGTTTGGCGACAAAAATTAGTCGCCAAAACCGTCGCCAACTTGGCTCTATCTCGCCAATTTGGCGAGATTGCCATTACCATATTGTAAAATGCCCTGCTCCTTCTAAAACTCGCTTCCCAGCGTTACCTCTGTAAAACTCGTTATCAAGCATTAAGACACACATTGCGGGGAAGCAAGTTAACGACGAACTATTGCACTGCCTTATACGAAATGTACATAAATTTTACTATTTACAAAATTAACACTACGAAATATTTACAAATAACAAAAATTCGTGACAATATAAATGTTCTCATCTCGAACAATTGAGGTCAAAAAGCCGAGGACGAAGTAAATTATAGTTTGAAAATGTTCAATGTGTATATGTATTCGTTGTTTGATTGTTCTGTCTACCATATTTAAGAATAATTTATCCTGAATCAAATAGTTGTAGACAACTCTAATTTATTATCGTTAACCTTTATGTTATTGAGACTTTTTACCTCCTTGTAACATATTCTGTATAATCAAATTAAGTCACCCAATGGTATAGTAATAGATGTCGGAAATATCGATCAATATAAATATCGATACTATATCATTGCATAGAAAAATATATCAATAAGATATCGATATATCTGTTAAAAGTTGTTTAATTATATGTATATATTTGCTACTTCAGTGCCACTTTAAATTGTTTACTGCCAAGGTGAGTGGCAATAGTGAATGATAAAAAAAAAGGTCTCGAGAGAAAAAGGAAAACGGTTTTTTGTAAGAGTTTTTTTCTGAGGAATTTGAAATAAAAGAAATGTCTTCTGTTCTTTCGTAACTTAAATTTGTTTTTTACTTTTCGATAATCTTCCACTATAAGTTTTACTAGTCCGAGAGTGCTGGTAGCACTATTTCGTACTCAGACCCGACAATATCAATACATGATTTAAAAAAAAATTATTTGATTTTCAATTTTACCAGAAACGAAGTGTTTTGGGGCAAATATCTACTTTTCACGAATTCATGTCAAAATTGTTTTAATAAATAAATTATAAATTTTTTTTTAATAAATAAATTATAAAAAATGTTTTAATAAATAAATTATAAAAATTGTTTTAATAAATAAATCATAAAAATTGTTTTAATAAATAAATTATAAAAATTGTTTTAATAAATAAATTATAAAAATTGTTTTAATAAATAAATCATAAAAATTGTTTTAATAAATAAATTATAAAAATTGTTTTAATAAATAAATTATAAAAATTGTTTTAATAAATAAATTATAAAAATTGTTTTAATAAATAAATTATAAAAATTGTTTCAATAAATAAATTATAATATCAATTAGAGTAAATAAAATACATTTGGATGTCTATTCATAAATTCACATTTATTTTTAAAGAAGAAATTTTGAAAAGTAGTTTACCGCATATTTTGCTGATAGAGATGATTTTAATATTTAAAATTAGATGCAAATCCCAGGCACACGTTGGCAACAGAAACGGCGCTATGTTAATGACTACTAATAAATTATCTTTCCATTACATTATGTTTTATTTTTGGTTAGGGTGCCATTTTAACTGTCTCTCAACCAAGTCCAAACTTTAGTTTTGAAGTTTTGGAAAAGGGAATAAAGAAAATCGAAAAAACACATGAAACTACAAAGCGATCATCAAACAAGTAAAAATGTTTGAAAATATGAATATATCGGTGACTTGTATCGATATTTAAAAAAAAATATCGATAAAAATATCGTCGTATCGATATATCACCGACATCTACATAGTAATATAACTTAAGAGCTATTCAACAGCCACCACCCCCTCCGTAATAAAACTCTGGGTCCGCCCTTGCCCTTAAGCGTAACTTGCATGTGCGAAAAATGTTTTTTCAATATTTAATTTATAGCTTTGTTTCTACTTTTATTTTCAAAATATCATTTGAATAGTATGTATTCGAAGTAATATCAAGATGTGTTTTTTACTTTCAATTACCCATATGTATAGCAATCGGTCAAAAAAAAAAAAAAAAATCGATTTTTTTTTTGCATTTCTCTACGTTTTGGAATATTCTGATTTCAAAAATGTGATCTAGAAAAAATGTATGTCTGTGTGTGTGTGTCTGTGGTCAGCATAACTCCCGAACAAATTGACCTACGATGTTCAAATTTGGTAAGCAGGTTGGTGATGGTCCAAGGACCTACCATTAAGGTTTTCGTCAAAATCGCGCATGTGCATAAGGTAGCCGCCATTGAAAAAATCATGTTTTTCAGTGATTGCTAAAAAACGGCTCTAGCGATTTTGTTCAAAATCGCTGTGGTAATGCCTCTTAAGGTGTTCTAAACATCCCCACCACCTAAATTCCCGTAAAAATGCTTTAATGGCGTAAAAAGTGGAAATACGAATGCCTTTAACACAGAGTTCTTTTTCCTTGAGCATACCTCACCAACCATCATTTGTTCTTCTTCCCCCAGTTTCACCTATAATAAAGGATAATATAAGGATTATCGTAAAGTACATAGCCAAAATATGATTTTGGCGAGGTTTTTTTTTTTGTTTTTTTTGCTTTTTCTTTTTTATAAAGAAGAAAGGGAAAAAAATCCATACAAGAATTATCGCAAAATATATCACCATACTGGCCAAGTTTTCTAAATAAATGATAAAATTTAATGACGGTAAACGACGCAAATCCACGTCAGTATTATAGTGTGATTGAAAGTTGTGCGATGTTCCACACCCCTAGTTTTTTACAGGTTCTGGAAAGGACTAACCAGCGTCAGTTTCGATATCCCAAACGACGCCATAGTTCTTCAATACACACAATAAATTTTCCCCTCTTGTACCAATACGATACGAATTCCCCATTACAATACACTTTCTACTTTCCCCATACTGTTTCAAAGTCAGGTAAAAAAGAATTTTTTTTATCAAGGCTGATCAAATTTATTTGGTCCTTTGCCATCTTGTTAAAACTAAAACAAAGTTGGTTAGCTTAGTTTCCTTTAAACTTGCCTTAAGGGCGACCGGAAAGCAAACATTTTCCTCAAAATCTATTTTGAGGTTTTTAGTGTATTGCATTATTTGAAATGTTAACCTACAAATCCTACCATCAGGAGTATTTTCAATAACTTTAGAGGGGAAAATATCACAATAAAAACATACACTTCTGTATACTTGGCACGCTGAGTCCTCAAAATGTTGTTTTTTTCATACAAAAGTACCTTTTTCTCAAAATATACGCCATATTTTGTTTTGATATATTCCTTTAAAGAAATATAAATTAGATTATTTTTTTTAAGAATGCTTAAACATGGTTTTTTTTTTTTGGCGAAAAGCTTTTAAAATTTTTTTCGAAACATTATAAATGGTAAACAAAAAGTGTTCTAAAATATTGCCAAGGTAAATTTTTAAATCAATGTTATAAGTAGTGTCTGAGAAAAAGGTAAAAAAGCTCTTAAAACATGGATTAGATCATAGACTTATTCTTATCAATAGACTGCGCATTCCCACTTCAATTATGCAACGAGAATGAAACCAAAATGAATCACATGAGTAGGGACTTTTTGGGAGCAGGGTTGCAGATTTGGCGGGTTTCTCCTCACTCAGACGATAAAGGATAATAAGATTAGATAAAGGATTAATTTTACGACGTAGCCAAATTAAAAACCACGTGACTGATAGACGAATTTTGGTTGGTTGGTTGGTTGTTTTCAGATTATCTGGCGCCGTCAGCAACACGAGGGCTATAATGCACCGAAACATTCGTCATTAGACAAGCCAACATACATTTACAAACACCCATGCCAACACGGGACTCGAACCCGCAACCTCGCGGTGTAGAAGCTAGCACGCTAACCACTATACCATTTGGTCGGCATAGACGAATTTTGTGATTCATTTTGGTTTCATTCTCGTTGTATGATTGAAGTGGGAACGCGCAGTCTATCGATAATAATAAGTCTATGGATTAGATAGAGCCTTCCGATTCCCTCCCTTACCCCTTGACGTACAAATCAAATTGCCTGGTGCCGAAACATAACTTCAGATTAGATCGTGATGCGACCCTAACCAGAACATAGGGTCAGGGCCTGATCATAGCCTAGGCCCACAAGGCCCGGGCCTTGGGCCCATGATTTTAGGGCCCCCCCGAAATAGTCTGTAAACCATTTTTGTTTCACAAAAGCTCTGTGAATATCTTTTATAGTCTGTATAAAATAATTTTTACATAAAAATCATTTCAAATTGATCTTGAATCGTCTTTTAGTTTCCCAGAGTGTATTTATTCCAATAAACCGTTTAAAAGCGTGAAACACAAGCTTTTTTGAAAGATAGAGAAGGGAAAAAAAATTGAAAGGAAGTCTTGACGAATTTATAGGGAGATCAGTAAATGTCGACTCTGAAGTTGTTGTGAATAATGCTGCAGATATTGCCGTCACGGATATACACATTGTTATAGTGAAATGCCAAATGTTATACATAACAAAGTTTTTTCTTTTTTGATTTATAAATTTGATTGTTTGAAATTTGTTTCTCTATTTGTGATAAAAAAAAAAAAAAAAACTTTTAGAAAACAATATTAACATTAATTCATCAACTTTTTCTATATTTCATGTTAATTCATTTGACTTTGAGTCAAGCCCATTTCCAATAAACCACGCGTTTGAAAAAAGGGCCCATGAATGTGTCCGGGCCTTGGGGCCCCAACTTGTCATGATCAGGCTTTGCATTAGGGTCAGCATGGATTTATTGTAAAAAAAATTATTAATTTCCAGTCTTTTATCGTGATTCTCTTTTGTTTCAAATAAATCAAGAAAATGCAATATGGAGATGTTCTCATTTATAGTTTTAAGAGCTCTGTCTACTTTGAATGCATAAAAAAAAACCGCTACTTTCATTAATTTTTTTCTAAGAATACTGTTATGTTTATTGATATAAAACTTGTTAGGCTTAACAAAAACATTCGTAAATTACAAAAAAAAAAAAAAAAAAAAAAAATATTTTAATCACTTTTTTTTTAGCGTGAAAATGCCAGATAAACAGGAGTGCTCAAAAAGTAAATAGGTGAGCGCTGCTGAAAAATCTGAACAACGGCCCATCTGAAACAAAAAAATGTAATGGTTTTAGGTTCAGTGTGGCAGTATCTATATCCATACCTCTAATATTAATTTATATGCAAAAATAACAAAAAATGGCCAACAAACAAAAAAAAAAAAAAAAGTTTTTTTTCCTTCATGTTTTTGCCCCCCCCCCCTCCCCCAAAAAAAATATTAAAATTTTGCAATAATTCTGGTACGGGATGTAGCGATAAGTGTACAGACTATGTGGTTAAAATTTCTTAAGGTTCAGTTCAGTAGTTTCTGAGGTTTTTCAACAGCGCACACCTACCTACTTTTTGAGGACTCCTGCTTACCTGGCATTTTCACACTAAAAAAGAGGTTGAAATCAATAATTTTTTATTTTTTTAGTAATTTACGAATGTTTTTATAATCCTAACAAGTTTTATATCAATAAACATAAGAGTATTCTCTAAAAAAAAATTAATAAAAATAGCGTTTTCTTGCATCCATAGTAAACAGAGCCCTTAAGTTTGTGTAGTGAATATACACGGATTATTTCAGAGATCACTGCTATACTGACTACCTCTTCCATTGGGCTTCTTTCTGTTTACTTGTTTGCCGATACGATTTTTTTTATCGGTACTGTTGAGAAGGGGAAAGCATCTTCAACAGTCTAAACATTACAGCATCGATTCACGACCGCAACAGATAATCTAATAATATACTGCCCGGTGTTCACCGAAGACAATTCTTGACATCTCGGAGACGTCAAAGTCTATAATGGCACATGAAATGAATGACGTCTTCGAGACGTCATTATATGTCAAGGGGTTAAATTGGCTTTCTTATTAGAGTTGGTCGAGATGGATCATCCTTAGATTAAAGAAGAATAGATCGAGTGTTGAAGTAAGAACACCTTCCAGGAGGTGTTTCAAGGGAAGAAATATATCCGCGTTAGCCCCTGGAATGGGAAAAAAATACAAAAAATTTCCATCAGGCGTATACTTTGGAACCTTTGCGATTTAGATTTTGCAGTGAGAGTGTGTGTTCTTTGAACACATAGTTCATCCTAGGCATTTTTCGAGGGGCGGCGCGCCCTGCCTGCCCTTTTTCTATAAAAATAGCGCCCTTCTTGCCCTTTATCTATAAAAAATAGCGCCCTTTCTGCCCTTTTTCAGAAAAAATTTCATCCTGAAAGAATTCGAAAAACTTTCGTTTTTTCCCCTCCCAACAGTACGCAATATGTGGATCAACCCTACTGAAATCGGCTGTCGCGCATGCGCATTCATGTTCAAACGCGCAAGGACTGAAACCATTGAGTAGATGTCTATATAACGTACTTCATTAGTAGGTGGATTGTTTGGCGCCGTCTTACAATTTCCCAAGTGCACATTAGTAAACTCCGATGGCCATTTCGTACGTGTTTTGATTAAGTCTATTTCGCTGGATTTTTACCATGCCTCCTTCAAAATAGTGAAGAAAGGAATTTGAAAGACTTGAATAACTTAGTATCAAACAACTATCAAATGTTTACACTAAGAATTTAAAAAGAATATTTCCGTTTGGACACGCGTAATCGCGATGTCCTCCTGTTAAATTTAGGGGGTATTTTTGGTAATTTGCCTGTTACCAATTAATTTCTTAACATCCGTTTCATATTTAAAATTAAACATAACAGGAATGCAACCAAAATCCCAGATTATTTCCGATTTAAAAAAAAAAAAAAAAAAAAAAAAAAAAAAAAAAAAAAACTTCTAGTATAGCTTACATAATTGCGGCATGCACGGCAAAAATAATTGCCGTTTTGATGCTAAATTTGATCCGATTTTGAAAATAAAAAAAATGCAAAAATTTCAGGACATAGTCCAAGTTCTTTAGTCGGAATACTCCTTGTGATATCCCACAATGAATAATGTTAAATTTAGAGAAACTCTATTCTCTATCTGACAATAGCAAAACTAAGAGATGCAGTTTAAGGTTGATTTATTCAAACTTTAGAAAATTTTGAAGGAATGAAAAGTTCTTATCTTAACACATTTTCATTATACTAAAACATTGTTATCTTAATTTTACTGTATTATAAATTGATAATTTTATAAAAATTACTATTTGATGAAAATTTTACTGTGTATATTGCACTTTTAATTTTAATAATTTTCTCAGTCTCATTCCAGCAGAATTAGGACTGAAGCATTTTATCAGTATTTTGATATCTTTTAAGTTTCTGGGCGAGTTTTTGATTCACAGATTTTTGCATTATAATTTTTTTTCCAGAATATTGAAAATTATTTATCGTGGTAGAAAAGTATAACAATATTGAAATTGTGGCAGAAAACGCGTAGTTCTGCAATTTGCCATATAAGTGCCCTTTTTTTTTGGAAAATAGCACCCTGCCCTTTTTCATTTCTAGGATGAACTCTGTTGAACCCATAAAAAGGATAAGAATTTCGAAATATTTGGAATTATATAATAGTTTTTGAGATATGGTAAGAGGAAAAAATAAAAACATTTTGCGATATTTTGATGTCTTTAAACTGCTTTAGTAGAAAACTATCGAAGCTAAAGATTTCAAACAGCTGTATTAACAAAACTATTGAAGGTAGAGATTTCATATTTGTATCAATTTTTTTTTTCACATTAAATAAGTTTTCTGATACTTAACACGACTATAATTTTTAAAAATTGTTTTTTTTATATATACAACCAAAAAAATATAATCTCAAAATGACAACTTTTAATTTCTTTTGAACCCCATGTGTCGAAAACATAAATCGGCTACTTATGTGCCGTGTTTTACTCCCACTGAAAACATACACGACTGCAGAACGCCAATCGAGGTTCGATCCCAAGACCACTCGAACACATAAGAAGGCCATTTCAAATACCAAAGTAACCGGTACTCTGGGGGCCGGGCGAGGCTTGCATTTTTATTTCCACCCAACACTGCTTAAATAAGCTGCACTGAAAACGCATCAATATGCTTTTATCACCCACGTCTTAAAAGGGGCGAAATTTCCCACAATGCGCCAAGCAACTCCCAAGCTCCAATCGTGTTCTTTGTATTCATGCACATAAACCAACATCCCGTACCAAGAGAAGACTCTCCCAAATTCAATCCCTAATCCCTCTTGGAAAAGCATCACACAAAAAGCAACCTCAACACATAAAAAAAAAAAAAAAGAACAGAGGAATACCAAAAGATATCTGAAGCGAAAACGCGTTCTAAAGAAAATACCAAGAAGGCCACTTTTTATTCTCCCCTTCTGCTTCCAGGGTTCCACACAATAGACACATAAATCCGCCGCACACAACAATTCCGGAATAAGGTAGTAGAACAAACAATAAGATGGGGGGGAATCTGCTGTGACGTCAATTCAATGGTCATACGCATTAACCTTGACTGTGGATGGTACGGTTCGTGACGCATATTCGAATATAGTATATATCGTTTGGTTTGGTCCGCCATAAATGAGAAGAATGGAAGTGATAGGCACGCGAAGAAGCGGAGATCGTACGCTTCTTGGGTCACGCTCGGTTTCTGGGGCTGGGGAAATGTGTTCCTTTCATTTCAATTGGACTGCCTAAGGTTAGTGGGTGAGTGGAAGCACGCTCTCATAACCAGAATTACCTCACAAGATTACAGTTTCAAGAAGTCGGACAACATTTGGTGAGAGAAGAGGGAAAATAAATGAATTAGAAAGAAAGTGTGAATACTCAAACTCACGTTGTTTGCGACATGTCCTTAATACTTATTTCAGACATCAGCACACCAGTGTTAAATACTTGAATTTTGGACGAGTGAGTATTCACTTTTAGGTGCTTTTCACATTATCTTCAGACCGCAAACAACTTACATTCAACGATGGAGCTAGGTCGTCTTAACCATCTGTTGTAATTTTAACCCTTTTCACTCGTATGTCCCCGTATGGGGGACATCACTTGTTTTACCATCGCGCTCGTATATCCCCGTACAGGGGAGATCGCATTTGTATTGTTGGGCAAACTGTGATAACTTAAGCAAAACATTTCTGTTCGAAGTATTTCTAAGTTGATTTGCTTTGGTGGAGGTGCCGGCATTACGTTCCGCCCCTAAATATTGTTTATATAGTTTGTTTACAATATTAAACATTTCTTAGATTTTTAACTTTTTGCTCTCCGAACCATTCTGTGCGGCTACCACAGCAGCTCAGCCCTAGTGTTGCCCTTGCGCCAGTAAATTTCAACAAACCCAAACATCGACAAACTCTCCTTATCGCTCCTTTCAAGTGGCACAGAAAAGTGCTCAGACCGTCATGAACCAACACTTCTCACGTTCTCTTTTGATACAAAACCCGGCTGAAATGTTTTTTTATATAGATATCTTGGTAATTTTAACATATTTTGATTTGATTTCTTGTGCCATTTCAAGAGAAAACTTCAGGGAAACATGTATTTCTCAAAAAGTTGTGCTGGAAAAAAGTTAATACTCCGTAATCACTAATAAACTTTAATGTCCCCTGAGAGGGCACATCCGAGCGATATGCTGGATTACGATGTCCCCTGAGAGGGGACAGCGGAATGCAAAGGGTTAATGCGGTGTAGAGTAATATACTTAAGTATTCTTAGTAATTTCAATAAATTATTTTGACACGTTGAAAAATAAAATATTATGTGGCCACATTCCCATCCTAGGTCAAGGGGTGTATTCAGGGGCTATATTTTTAAATTTTTGATTTAAGGATGGTAATTCTTCTAGTTAAATTGGAACACATTTCCATAAAAAAAAAAAATTCATCTTGATTGAACATGAAAAAAAATTCCGAGTTATTTGCTAACTTTCTAAAGCATAATTACGAGTGCAAAGGGTTAAATTGTAGATGGGGCTCTCTTAGTATGAAATAGGAGCGTCTGGTACCGAAATCTTCAGATAAATAGATAGCAGATTGGATCATAATGCGACCCTGAGCTGTATAGAGGATCAGCATAGATTCATTGTAATCAAAATATTAATTAATTTCCTGCTTCGTCTTGTCTTCAAATAAACCTAAAAATTGTCAAATGGAGATGTTTTTATTCATAGTTTTGAGTTTTTGTGAAGTGAAACATATATGGAATATTTTACCCTCCAATCAACTATGATTTTCCCCCCTTATGATGCAACTAGGGGGTCATGCAACTGGTGTTTATTACAAAAAATATACTAATAAAAATACTTTTTTAGGTATAAACAGTCTTAATATGACTCTACTATGCAGGGCCTCAAATCATACTCTGCAACTTAACGATCAAGAGCATAGCTCAAGCAGGCTATACACTATGCTCCCAAGCTCTGCGCACGTGATATTTATATCTGTTGCGTGAGCACTCGCGTGTGACGTCATCGATATTTTTATATGAACTGGAAGAAGAAGAAAACCGCTACTTCTGGACATTCGCAGAGGATAGACGAACTTTTAAAACTATCGTGTTAATGTTTATGAAGTAATGTAGTTCTTATTAACAGTTGACAAATATTATAGTCATCTTGTAAAAGTTTCGTGAAGAAATTAAATGTTGTGAAATCGTTTTCGACGCCAAGAAGTTATTTCAATCACGGTTAAAGAATCTGAATTGTCTGCATTAGTTAGTGACAATATCAGAGAGCGAACCATGAATAGCAACTATTTCCAGACTACATCGCGATTGCCATAAAGAGAAGATGTGTGTAGTTTATCCCTTTTAAATTCCTTCTTTGTAAATGTTGTACTCCAGTTATCATTAATTATATTAATTCTAAATAGAGTCAGATCAACAATTTCACAAACGCAACCTTCCTAAACACACCTCTTCAAATAATTAATTGCAAATCCAAATTATAATAAAATATATAAATGATTACTTAAATTTTAACTCCCAAGCTGTGTAGCATATATGATACACTCTGCACTAAAGGGTTAAATGTTAATCCAGAATGATAACAGGTTGGAGGACTAGTCGCTCAGTTATCGATTTCGTTACCCGAGTCATAACAATTTTAAGTCCTTATAACACATGAGAATTCAATATACAGCTATTTTTAGACCTTAGAAGTTTAAGATGAGTAGGATTATTAAAAAAGTTTAATTTAATATATATATATATATATATATATATATATATATATATATATTATTAAAAGACTAATTATCATGAAAAAATTCAATCATACTTTTTATGAATTTTTCAGATTTTTTAAGATTTGGAATTGAAAGGTGAACAGGAATTTTCAGACGATATTTTGTAAATAAAATTTAAAACAAACCACACTGGTATAGCAACTTCGAAATCCTCATGTCTGGTACCTCTCTTAGGAGAATATACCCAACTTTTACGAGACGAACCTTTTTTCATTTCACAAGCTTACCTTGAATGTGCAAAACCAGGCCAAGTTTCGTTTTAGTTCGCTAATGGAACTGAAAGCTTTTTTTCTGATGATACTTTTCTTTGTTGGGTGTGGATTTGTGTTGTTCCATCCTGCGTGAAGGCCAAAGCCATCGTCTTCTTTTTTTTTTGAGAATGAATAAAAGACACGCTTTATAAAGAAGATTCAAAGAAGAAACAAAACTTGGTAATGGGATTCTGCCGTGGTGGTCATTTGGGGGCTTTTATTCTTCACAGCATGGAAAGTTTGATTCTGGTTGTAGATAGGCAGATTAAAACGAAATCTCTGGTGAAAAGAAACGAAATTCTTGCTATTAAAAAAACTGCATCACAAATACGATCAATTTCAACATCGTGAATCAGCATCGTGAATCAGCATCGTACAGCATCGTGAATCATAGTCATTAAAATGACACTAACTTCTTAGTTTCTTGACCACTTACGTGACACAACAATATCAAAACGGTAAAATAAAAAATTGCGTCAAAATTGAGCAGCAACCCAATCTTAAAACGTTACTTCAAAAGGCATGAAATGGCAAAAAAAAAAAAACACGCAAAATCTCGTGTTACCAGAAATTGCTATGATTCAATGATGCTTACCTTGGGGATATTTTTGAATTCCCTGGAACTTAAATAAGCAAGAAAGCCCTTTCTTTTCATTTTTTCTTTCTTTTTTTACCCAATCTTATGTAAGTGTCATTGCGACTAATTGTAGATAGATTTAGAATATACTAAAAGCCTGAAGAGGTTTTCCATTTTAATGTCTAATTTATCCTTTGTGAAACACGATGTACTCTCTCGTATTGCTTTAACAGCAAACTTTACATACCTATAATAGGTCAAAAAAATTTAATGCAAGTATGAAATACATTACGAATATATTTGAGAATGTGCTCATCAGAATTTTACAATAAAATACAATTTCAAACTAATTAACTTGTATTTAAGTATCTTACTATTTTATTACCCTGGACCTAGAGCCCAAGGGTGTTGTTTTCAATTGGGGTCTGCCACAACTTAATGTTTGCGCATGCGCGGGAAAGTCATTGTGTGGGCATACGCCTGCTCCGTCTGTTTGTACGAAAAGAGATGTATGATGATGTTGTTCAGTTTTATAAAACTCAAATAAAACACTTTGTATGGCCTTGGACTTAAGACCCAGGGTAAAATGTATATGGACCCTAGGCCGATAATTTTGGATTTTTTTTTTCTTTCAATTTTCTATTTTTATACTTTAAACCGAAAGTTGACATTTGATTCCGAAACCCACTCGTGAACGCAATAGTATTGTTACAAATTTCTGTATATTTGTAAATATTTCGTAGTATTAATTATGTAAAAAGGAAAATTTATGAACATTTCGCATAAGGCAGTACAAGAGTTTGTCTTCGCTTTCCTGCAATGCTTCTCTTAATGCTTGAAAACGAATTCTACAGGGATCATGCTGGAAAACGAGTTTTACGAGGAACAGACCATTTAACATTATAATTAATGGCAATCTCGCCAAGTTGGCGACGGTTTTGGCGACTAATTTTGGTCGCCAAATTTGGCGAGAAATCACCAAATGTCATTAAACTTGGCGACCATTTGGCGACATTTTTGATCCCCATGTACCTGTATAGAGCTTTTCGATTGCGATCTGGAAAATTCTCCAAATTTCTATCTCTAGAAGATTCGCGAAGGAAGCTTTCCTATATAAGGCCAGCCGAGAGAGCGGATGAGTTTGTTAGTTGTCTCTCAGTGAGCATTCAGAGTAGCTCCAAAAGCGAACTGTATTGCATTGTCTTTTGCGGCGATTTTAGCAGTTGTGTATCAAGTTTTTAACTGCTGTGTGTGCTCTGTTGTTGTGTAAAGAGTTGTATTGAGTCTACCAGAACGAGAAGTTCTGGAGTTGTAAAAGAATCTGCGAATAGTTATATCGGAATAAATTTCTGAAAGTTTTGATCTGCTTTGGCTTCCAAGTCTTTCGAACCCATCCACGCAACTGTATAAAACGGTACTCTTCCGTTAGCTGGGGACCATTCAGCGCAAAAGCTACACATTTACACGTTTAAATAACGCGCAAATATATCACCAAGCTTAAATGCTTATGGTTTGGTTATAGGATAGCTATAGAAATCCTATAACTGTTTGTTATATAATTTTTTTTTTAAATAATTTGAAGGTTGTTGGTTTGGATGAGTTAGGTCTGCAATTTGGCGGTTTTTATTCAGGTCCCCGGTTAATGGTACAGCTAGATTGAAAAAACTTTAATAAATAACTGTTAAACGTCAGACCAACCCATAGTCATAGTGAATGGGGGAGGTCAATTGAGCCTAGGTGCTGATTCCACTAGGGAATAGTGCACCAACCCCTTTATTTTACGACCCCCTGTCAAAGAAAGCCAGATTCCTTAAGAAAGGTCAAAAGGCTTTTGACATGTTCCTCGTGGATTGCATCAAGTTCTGTTCCAAGACCTAAGCTTGGGTGCCTAATGTGAAGAAGAGCTTCACATTCAAAAAGAATATGGTGGGCTGTTTCCTCCACCATATTGCACTTCCTACATAAAGGTTCTTCTTTAAATATTCTCATTCTATGAAGGTGTTTTCTTAGGTGATAGTGGCCTGTAAGAAATCCAACTATCACTCTCACCTTATCCCTGCTAAGACGCAGGATTTGAGATGATAGTTTCATGGAAGGTTCTTGGATCATAAGCCTCGCATGTTTTTGATCGGTGGTTTGTTTCCACCTTTCTGTAGTTTCTTTAAGCATTTTTTCTCCTATCACCCTTTTTGCAGTAGTCTTGGAGATCCCACAAAAAGGTTCAGGACTTAAAGGTAGGTCTGCAGTTCCCAGTTTAGCAAGCTTATCTGCAGTTTCATTTCCTTCTACACCAATATGACCTGGCACCCATGTAAGAAGGATCCTATTATGGGTCCCCAAGTCTTGTAGAAGGTTTCTGCATTCCCATACAAGTTTGGAGCTTATTTGAAATGAGTTTATTGCCTTTAAAGCTGCTTGACTGTCGCTAAATATGTAGATCTTCCTATTTGAGTAGGATCTTCAAGAGCATTCATGTAGACAGTCAGACCAACCCAAGTTGCATATGAATCCCACCAGAGAGTAGGTAAAGAACATCTCAAATAGACATTTATCCCTGTGTAAGTTCGCCTGCTGGTAACCGTAATATAGCTGTTATATACTAAGTAGAAGGCTTTGCCACCTGTTTCCTGACGCTCACCTAATATTGCATAAAGAAGAGTCAACTATCCAGTTTATTTATTAAGAACTAACTGAATACCCATGCTTCGCTACGAAATTTTAACAAGTGCAATATTTTAGCTAGCTGTGAGGCCTAACGTTGCAGAAATCCGTCATTGGTGTATAGCACCCAGTCTTTGGCACTTCGCTCGCAGGAAGGTTCATCGCTACGCAAAATCAAGCTCGCTTCGTTCACAGAAAAACTCATTGACACATAAGCACAAGCTTACTTCACTCGTTGAAAGGTTCATTCATGCGTAAGCATAAGCTCGCTTCATTCACTAAAATCTAATTGCTACGTAAAGCCTTAATATTAGAAGCCTCTCCCCTGTCGAGAAAAAACAAATCCCCGTTAATACAACACCCCTTTAAGATTATTTTAGCAAGTGTTCGTGGAAAGCAAAATTAGAAGGCCAAAACTACTTATGTTGAAACTTTCAGAGTTATAGGCCTATTAGAAGTTGCTTTTTGTGAAAATATTAATCAAAAAATTAATTAAAATTTTAACATTCTTTTTGTCAAAAGTCCAATTAGAAGGCCAAAACTACTTGTATTGTAAATTTCAGAACTGTAGCCCAATCAGAAATCGTTTTGTAAAATATTTGTTATAATTAAAAAAATTAATTAAAAACTTAATATTCTGTTTTTCAAAAGTCTTATTAGAAGGATAAAACTATTTATGCTGAAAATGTCAGAGCTGTAGCCCTACTAGAAATGGTTTTGTAAAATATATATAAATTAATTAAAAAATTAATTAAAAAAGAACTAAATAAATTCTGTTTTTCAAAAGTTCAATTAAAAGGCCAGAACTACTTATATTGAAAAATTTTGAGCTGTAGTCCTATTAGAAATGGTTTTGCAAAATATTTATTAATTAAAAAAAGTTAAATTAATATTTTAAATTCTGTTTTTCAAAAGTGCAATTAGATGGCTAAAACTACATATGTTGAAAATTTCAGAGTTGTAGCCCTATTAGAAATCGCTTTGTATTTTTTTTTTAATTAAGAAAATTAATTCAAAAATAAATAATCAAAATTTTAACATTCTGTTTTTCAAAAGTCCAATCAGAAGGCTAAAACTACTTATGTTGAAAATTTCACAGCTGTATCTCTATTTGAAGTAAAAAAAAATAATCACAAGAGAACTAATTAAAATTTTAACATTCTGTTTGACATAAGTACAATTAGAAGGCCAAAACTTCTTAAGTTGAAAATTTCAGAGCTCTACTCCAATTTTAAGTAGGTTTCTATAGATCCACAGACAGACAGCTTGTTTTAATACAATAGACTACAGGCACATATTTTTAGTATTTACATATTATTCAATCAACGTTGAAACCATATAAAACTTGTGCTCATAAATTACACGGTAAATTCCTAGTTCACGTTTATGGGTTGGCGCACTTTTGAAAAGTTGGCGACAAAGCCAGAATGTCGCCAATTCGGAATTCCAATATGAAAAATTGAGAAACGAAACAGCTCCATGATTTGTGGTATAGGAAGGTTGAAGCCAAAGCGCGTCAATAAAAAAAAATAGGGTTTCCAAATTTAGAACTGTATCGCCTACAAAACCGCGCCAAATCGGCTTGGCGATATTTTAACGTCAACTAGGAATAGACCAATTACACATTTCCAGAATTGTTACAGGCTTAAAACAGAATACGAAAGTATAACTTACAAACACAAACCCCAACAAACCAGCATGGTCGCCGTGTAGTTGTAAAGTAGTTGATTCTAACATCACATGCATGATCTCGATTAAGCTAATTAAAAAATTATTATTTACATTTAAAGCACATCTCTCCCCGAAATTGTGCGAAATCTTGTGTAACTTGTTATATGACTATGACGGGGTCCTCACACTAATTATTTTCGAGCCCTCTACCTACTTAATTTTTTTGTCAAAATAAAAAAAAAAAAGTACTTTTATGCTTTCAGCTCAGAGTAATAAATAACAAGACTTATCTAAACTTGTACAAACTAAGCAGAAATTACGGAGCCAGAAGAGCCATTCTTGTGTTAATAAACAGAACAAACCTCTAAAATGATAAAAAAAAAAAAAAAAAAAAAAAAAAAAACTGTTGGATGTTGCAATAATGAATCTTATTTCCATATTGAACTCAATCATTTTGTTTGAAAAAGAGTAATAATTTGCAGTTAGCTGTCAGAATTATGTGATTTACCCATAGGATTTAACATAATCTCCAAAGGAAGCATACTCTGAGGTTAATATCAAAGATTTAAAAATACAGAAGTGTATTATTTTTTTTCTTCCAGGTTAGAAAAATAATTGGAAAAAAAAAAATCAAAAATGAAACATAATGGAAATGCTCAATTAAAATCTGAAAACTTACTACTCCTTATATCTGATGTACCCAATTTCTAATCCTTAATATTTCTAAACAACTGGCGCCTTAAAACCTAATGGCAATGATCGATGCTTGCAATAGCAATACTCAGCGATGAAAAACGAAATAGGAAATAAACAGGAGTCATAAAATAAAGTTGAAAAAATTCATTGTAAGACTGAACTACAGTTTCAAAATGGCATATGTGATTCACCCCCCCCCCCCCTAACCTCACACTTTTTTCGTCATTTTTAATTTGATTTTCAAAAGCCAGGGGGGGGGGTGCAAGTGCACCCCCTTGCACCCTCCTGGGGGCGTTCATGCGACTATTAAATATTAAGGGGTCGAAAAGGAGTGATACGTTCCAAACGAGGAATCTACAAATGTTCCACTACCAATATAGTCACTATTCTGATATTTGGTGTGTCAACAAAGGAAAGAACAGAAAAATTAAACTATTCCGATGTCGATTAACCAATTTTAAAGGGGTCAAACGTTCCAAAAGTGAAATATTCAAATGTCCCACTTCCAAAAGTCACAACTCTAAAATTTGTTACCAAGGGCAAGCGTAAATAAAATAAGCTATTCCGATATCGATTAATTAATTAAAAAGGGTGGAAACTTTCCAAATGAGGAGTATCCCAATGTCCCACTTCCAATGTAGGCACAATTCTGAAATTTGGTACAATAGGCAAAAAAAAAAAAAAATATCTGAAAGATGGCTGTATTTTGCATTCTAATTGATAAAATTTACAACGACAAGTACCGTTGTAAATCGTCGAAGATCTTTTTTAATTGTACATAATTGTTTTAATCATGATGGGTCATCTACATATTAAAACTAAACCAAATTTTAAAAAGTTCAATTGCTACCCCATAATATTATACCAAATTTAGATTTAAAATCCAAAAAAACGTCTAAATACCAAATTTCATAATATTCCGAAGATTAGCAATTTACATGATGTCAAAAAATGGCAAAATAATGATAAAAAGAATTTTTTTTTTTTTTTTTGCCATAAATTCTTAAATTGTTAATATATTTTAGCAATTTTTGTTTCAAACAATAGTTTATTAAAGGCCAAATATAAATAACATGCAACTTTTGTATTAAACTGTTTTTTAATAATTAATTATTAGTTAATAAAACAAGTTTTAAATTTTTTTAAAATTAAAACATGCATTTTTAATTTTTTTTTGTTTCCATTAGAATTATCATAGTGGAAAACCCCTCCGGAATTTATTTCATTCCACTTTGACTTTTGGTTCTCAATAATTTAGCAAAAATGTAAAAAAGCTCACTTTAAGGGACCGTGTAATAGATTACGTCTTGAAGCACGCGAAACATATGCATCTTCCAATGCTTCTCGATCGATCAAAACATTTTCGCTCATAAGTGACGTGCTTTTCAACATAATGAAATGAAATTTGGTATTTCGGGTAAACTAAGTATTCTAAATCGAATAAAAACATAAAAAATTGGGGTTCGTATTGAAATTTTCAAAGGTAGTTCAATTTACTTAATATACAGCCCCCTAAGAAAAAAAAATTGCACCAGACATTTAGAAAATTGTAAACAAAACATTTTGGTGCAAACTGCAAGATTCTATGACAATTAGAACCGGAGATATAGCCATCGTTCGGATTTTTTTTTCGTACTGTACAAATGTCAACAAGACCAAACATAGAAAAAATAAGCTATTCCGATCTCGGTTAACCAATGTGGATTGCCATGAATGTCTTTTGGACGCTAAAATGCCCATCGTAAAATTTTGTGGCAAACCACGAATATTCAGCTAGTTAAATATATAGAAGATAGAGACAACTGCTTTCTAAAAACATACATATAATTTTTTATTTTTTATAAATAGTATCTCATTTCACTACTTTACTGGTACCTGCCATTGTTTGAAGAAAACCCTTATAATTTTTATGGTTAAATAAATTTTTTTGAAATTTGAAACCCCCAAAATCTTTCAGATAACCCCCAAAGGACACAGCTTTAAAGAACAACTTTAAAGTTGATAAAAATTTAAGATTCTTTTGCAAATAAAAGTACAACAAATATTTGATAAAACACAATTTTTTCTCAATATAGTGAATTTGTTGGTGGTCATCATTTGTAAGTACATTTATTCTAAAAAGGAACACACACAATCAATAATTTACCATGTACAAAAGAAAATGTTGAGCGTGCTCAATATTAAAAAGTTATTTACTTATTGCACATGTATTTATAGTTTGCCTTTTTTTAGACCAACAGCAAATATAAATTTCTCAAAGTAATTTTAGTATTTATTGCAACCTTTTATGTCAGCATATACGTATGGTGTCGACGTATTCATGGGATACGTCGACATGGGAACATAATACGCAAAGTCAAGAGCATATCCCGACTGCACAAAGTGCACTTTCAGTGGATCCCGTCACATGTAGACATCCACGGAAATGAATTGGCTGACACTCTTGCTAAGGAGGGACTAGAACACACTGTCCTCTCTACTCAAGAACTCACATATCAAGAGTTATACTCAAAGAAAATAGCTCAAAATAAAGCGAAATGGCATATACCTCCATCTCACGAATGGTATAAAGCCAAAAAGCCAGGACACTCCCTATCTCTTCCTTGTGATAGGCACACCAATACCCGTCTGTCCCGACTTGCTAGTGGTCACCTTAAAGGCCTCACATATTCCGGGGGAAGCAAAAATTTTCCTCTTTGCCCTAAATGCCAAAAAGAACAGGCATCACCTCAGCACATTTTGGACTGCCTTGGACTGGACTGGGAGGACATTTATAACTGTCCACAACTAGTGTCAGACTTCATTAATGTCAATGGCTTCACTGATATTGTCTGACTTCGTCAGACAAAAGGGAGATTAGAAACAACAACAACAACGTATGGTGTAAAGTCAAACTTTTGAGTTTTGTCAATCTGGTAAGATACTGTAGACAATATGAAGGAACTTAACTAACACAAACTTTTTGATAATTGTTATAAGTAAACCTGTGTTCAAACCAAGTAATCTTAAATGCATTAATAACCAAATACTAAATAAGTAGCTGCGAGTCAGAGAGTAAAAAAAAAGCGAAGATGGCCCTCCCCGTTAAAGAGCAAGTTTTGCATCAATTGAGCAACAATACTGGTTAAGATAGATAATTATTATATATCAATTGTTATTAGTTATTCATAAAAATAATTATCACTTCACAATATAAGGTCCCAACTTTTAGATTTATATGCCAAATTTTGAGTAAAAAGTTCATTAGGAAGTGGGATAAATAAAGTGGAAAGATTAAAAAATGAAACACTACTAATTACACTACTTTGACAGAAAGATTGAAAATAACAGCATTTAAGGAAAATGAAGTCTCAACGATTTCTGTAGTTTACAAGTTTTATCCTTTAATCAAGTTTTATCCTCAGTTGTACCATAGCCCACACTTGTTGACTATTTGATTGCAGAATTTTTTTTTTTTTTAAATCCTTTTCACTGAACAGAAAAAAATGCCTTCAGAATGTCTCCTTTTGTGTCAATATATTTTGTAAATGAAAGTTTATATATTTTTGTTACTTCACCTTGAAATTTTATAACCCTAGAAAAAACATTGGTAATTCTACAAAAAAACATGAAATTTTTAAACTGTATGACTTTTTAAGAAAAACTTCTCTATGCAAATATGCTCCATGCTCTCTTTGGGAGACAATGAGTCTAAAAAGCAATTTAAAAAAATATTACGGTCTTGTAAGTGAAATACTTATGTGTCACCATTGCCAGGAAATTACTTTTGCCAGCTCATCTTTGCAGCTCAGTGACTTACTTTCCATAGATAAACAACAAGTTGTTGTCACTGGGAAACATAAGTAACAGGTAGTCTCTGTGTTAACCCCTTCTAGGTAGTCATCACATGTTTGTCAAACGTCAACAGGTTTTGTGTGCTAGTACAGTCGGCACCACATATACATGTTGTTGTAATTATCAACTCTAAAACTCTACCAGAGTAAAAGAACAGTTTAGTGTCTTTGGATTCAAGAAAATGACGGCCTTTTAAAAACTTAACAGCATTTATTTCAAACTTTCAAAATACTTCTATCGAAGGGGCTGTTTCTTTTCCGACCATTCGCAATGGCGGTCTAATCCTCTCTGCTATTTCCTCAAACTGAATGAATTCGGAAAGTTTCATATTCCAATCAAAAGGGGCCCCTCAGCCGAGTGACTCCCATCTGGGCTGGTTTGTAACACATATTTGGACATTTTTGTGGCAGTACAGTTGAGGTTGCATGTAACACATTCCCCTGTTCACCTGTCTGTGCAGTTGAGGTTGTGCCTCATGAGACAGATAGAAAGAGTGCATCATTAAAAGTGAGTGTGTTGCGACTTATACTTTATGTTATATCCTATGACTATTTTTAGTAAATTTGAATATTGTTAAAAGATGGTGCAACTATATAGCCCGATATTATTTTTAAGTCTCACTATTTTGTTCATGGTACTTGTTGATAATCAGTAAGTTGCTTTATACCAAAAATACCGGGTACTTTCCATTAAAGGGGGCAGCTGGCAATATCCAAATAGGGTATGGATTCTGCACCATGGTTATTTTCCCCAATAAGCAGTAACAGCTACCATTTTTTAATAACAAGTGAACTGCTTATGGTTGTCATATTTTGGCGGGGGTTTGTGTAAACATTTCTTGGCGTAGAATCCGTTCTGTACTTGGATATTGTCAATAGCCCAGAAGGAGAATAATATATAATGTTCTGCAACGGGACTTTTGACAGTTATAAATGTACTGCAGACATTTTTTCAAAATTTCCATTATGATATAAAAGAAAAAACCCATAAAATTAATACTACACATTTATTGCAAAATGACAATGACGAAAAAAATTATTTTTCAAACCAAGGCATACATTCAAAATTTGTAACTTTATCAATGACTTTCAGCAAGAAAAGCGCTCCAGAACGGGAAATGGACACGTGATTGATCCCCCTATGAACGCGGGGAGTTTTTCTATAAGAAACTGAAGCTAGCGAAAATGTTGTTCCGAGAAAATTGAAGGGTGGGGGGAGGGGAAGGGTGGACAATAAAGTAGTTTTGTTCTGCAGAACATGTCATCCCGTAGGTGAAATTCTTTTTCTCACTCGCGGGCATTTGTTCCAAACTTAAAATTGTTCTGCAAGGACTCTGATTGTTCTGCGACGTACGTCGCAGTTTTAGGCACTTTCTGCTTTCGGGGTCAACAGCTCCCGTTAACGGAAAAGTACCAAATACTGAGCAAAAGGATAGATAAAGTTTCCATCAAACTGTTAAGTAAGAATCAAATCATTCTTTATCTTTCAAATGAAACAAAAAAAGTTAGCAAAAATTAACAAGTTCCTAAAGAGCATCTGTATCAGAAAAAGGGTCCAAAAGATGAAAACGTAAGTTAATGAGAATTACCAGAAAAGAAATATGATCTATTAGGGAGACTTTTTTTTCTAAAAATACTGTACAAACTTCAAAACACAAGTTCAAAGGAATGCAAATTCAAAATCTGTTCCAAAGTTTTTAGAATCTCTGTGGAGAGATTGGGGAGACTATTTAGTTCTACGAACACTGAAGAAAATTTGCAACAATACATTATTTCTATGTGTACAAAGCTTAGTACATTGTTTGAAGCCTATATACTACATTTCAATCAAATAAATAATTCAGTTTTCAGAAACATAATTTTCAATAAAAATATTAACAAATAATTCAGGGAAATGGAAAATTTTAAACATCAAAATATAAATGTATCCTATTCCCTCCAAGCACAGTAATTGTTGTGACAACGAATAAAAATTCAAATACTCACACTTTTGGGTTCCACCACAAATTTTACATCTTTAAAACATCTCTCTTTTCTGCCGTAATAAAGTTAAACACAAGCTTTCGTTTCTTTTCGCTCATTTGACATTTTGTACATTGCTAATATCAAGACCAAAACTAAATGAATGTACTGCTACTCGGTTTGTTTATCGACTTAAGTTGCCAAATTACAGTCATAAAAGAACTCTCGAAAAGTCATCAAATATATTTAGAATGTAGTATATAAATGTGACGTCACAGTCAACTACTTTTCCACCTCCATGGTGACAATGTTGGTTTGTTATTGTTCATGTTTGGAGGAATTCGAGTTTGTTTATTATGTTTTCTTTTTGTATAATATTACGAAAAATGTGGGCTCACTACAGCAGTGAAAAAAAAAGAGGGGGAGGGGGTGGAAGGTGTTCTCACGATAAACAGAGGGAACCGAGGGGAGATAATCATTTTAGAACTACAATTTTCCAAACCTACGGAATAAGGGAAATTTCATTTTTTTTTCAAAAAAAAAACTCCCAGGAAAATGTTCTTAAGTACATGGAAATTGAAAGGGTCTTATATAATTGTAAAATACATGAATACAATATTTTCGAAGAAACTTTTCTAGGAGCAGCAAACAAAATACGATCAGTGGCGGACCTTTCTAAATATTTTTTAAATAAAAAGCGGAAAAATTGCATTCCTGTTTATATGTATTATCAATTTTTATATTCATTAACACAGCGCTGATATCAAAAACATTGCTATCAGCAAAATGTGCGGCAAACTACGTTTCAAATTTTATTTATTAAAAATGAACGTGAATTTATGCTCTCACATCTAAAGATCATTTATTTATTCTGATTCAAGCAATTTTATTTTTTATTTATTACAAAAAAAATTTGGCAACAGGAAAGAGTTTTAACAATGATTGTTTCAATGCTATTTTAATGCGACTAGATGACGGCTAGTTGATTTATTAGTATTCCGTAATAGCGACCTTTTAGAGACAGTAACAGCCCCAAAATTTGACAGAATGCTTTGTCATCGTCCCTATCTGCCAAGTTTAATCCCAATTGGTTGGTTGTATTCAGATTATCTGGCGACGTCAGCAACACGAGGGCTATAATGCGCCGAAACATTTCGTCATTTAACAAACCAACATACATTTACAAACACCCATGCCAACACGGGACTCGAACCCGCAACCTCGCGGTCTAGAAGCCAGCACGCTAACCACTATACCGTTTGGTCGGCAAAATCCCAATTGGATGACGGCAAGGTTAATTAGGCCTCCGCATCCATCGACAAACAAACACACAGAATTGAAGGTAATATAAAGGATTTAAAAAGTAGATTTCCATCACATATAAGAAGAATTTGATATTTATTTAATGAGTCTTTATTGGTATTCTCCCGTAATTCATTAAAACGGGTAACCATTTAGGCTTGGAGACAACTGCACCAACTAGTAGCCGTCTAACGGAAGAGTACTCAATAACGTAGGAATAATTTTATACATAGAGGTTTGGAAAAATCAAATTAAAAGCAGTGAATCTTTCCTCTATGTCTCAAAAGAAACTTTAATCCAAATTTGTATGAGCATAGCAAGTTGGGTTTTTGAATGCATCTATAATAATAAAACAAGCTGTCTGTGGATCTATAGAAAGCTACTTAAGCTAAGCTGGCTGTGAAATTTTGAACATAAAAGTAGCTTTGGCTTTCACCTTTGACAAACAAAATGTTAAAATTTTGATTAGTTTTTTCAAATTAATAAATATTTTAGAAAACAATTTTTCATAGTGCTACAGCTTTGAAATTTTCAACGTAAGCAGTTTAAAAAAAATCCATTTTAAAATCTAAAATTTTTTATTTTACAAAACGATTTCTTTTTAGAGTTACAGCTCTGAAAAATTTAACATTTGTAGTTATGGCCTTCTAATTGGATTTTTGAAAAACAGAATTTTAAATTAATATTTTTACAAAAAGCGACTTCTAATAAGCCTAGAGCTCCAAAATTTTCAACACAAGTAGTTTTGAAATCCTAATTTAGCTTTCCACTAACTCATGTTAAAATTTGTTTCTCGATAGGGGAAGGGATTCTAATAAGGGCAATTGCGTTGCAATTTCTAGTGAGGGAAGCGAGCTTATGCTAGCTGAGTCCACCTATACACCAATGACGGGTCTCCGTAACGCGGGGCCACGCAGCTAGTTTGTAAATGTAAATAAATGGTATTTGTGTTATTTCATGGTGTTCTGTTGCCACATTTAAATATGAAGTATAATGATTTCAATTCTATAAAACAAAAATAGCGGCCGGCACATCTTTTTTTTTAGGCCAGTTGGCCACAAAGATGAAGGAAATAAAAATTCCATTGGGGAATTTTTTAAATATAGATTTAATTCATGTACTGTTTCATTGAAAATGCTATGTGCATACTATCCAAGTCCAGTTAGTTTTCTAAAACAAGACGACCGGAGCATATATATTACAACTTATTAATAATTTTTTTCAAAAAAAAATCCAATAAAATGTTCTACTGTACAGAAAGGTGCGGCCCGCGCATAACCTCAGCAAACATGTTGCTGCCCTTTTGACAAATTTAGTTGTAAACGCTGCTGTTAAGATCAGTTGCCTCTTTCCTGTTAACAAGAAGCGAGGCAAACACGAGCTGCTGTTTCCCGTCTCCAAGACAAGAGAAATAGACCTCCTCCCTTTTTGCGACAATATATACTCCAATAAATTGTACACTCAGGTCCATCGAATCGCTCGGGGATTCACTAATTATTGAAGAATACTACTATTGACTTTTCACAATTGAACCAGAAGCTGCCAGTCCGACGCTTTCTTTGTTGCGTTCCACCGCCCTCATCAACTGGTAAAACAGAGAGGGTGTAGAGATCAGCAGCGTCTTTGTTCAATTACTGTTAGTTTCTTATCTAGATTTGCGCAAATTCCATAATGATTTCTTAAAAGTAAAAATATTTGTGATATTTCACAAAAATTAACCTCGCAAAACTAAACATTAACAAAGATGAAATTTTAACTAATTCTGAAACGAATACTTTAATTTCTTCGATGGAGAAGGGAGTGGGGGGGGGGGGGGTGGCGACAGGCTGGCCACTCCCCCAAAATAAGCTTAATTTAGGAATTCAACATTTTTATAGTTGGACTTGCACTGAAGAGGGACATTCCTCCCTTCAATATTCCACAAATGAATGTAGTACCACCTTCCCATAAATAATAAGGTACGTACAAGTAATTAAAATTTCCACTGTATATAAAGCATGACTTCAAAATTTTTGTTTCTAGAATATAGATTGTTTAAAGTATTTTTAAAAAATGAGCTTTTTTTTTTAGTAATGGAGAATAGCGAATGACTTAAAATAGAATTAAAGAAATTCCAATTAATGCAAATCCAGATTGAAGAATATTTTATATTAACTCCTATATCAGGGTTCCCACTCAAGGACCTAACTTTCAGGACCTAATTAATGTTTTTAAGGACCTTAAAAAAATTGTTTTCAGGCATCATGTTGTATAAAATTTTTTTATAAAGTATATTCTACCAAAACAGTTACAAGTTGGCGCATGTGTAATACAAATGTCAGAAAATTCCGATATAATGAGGATAAGTGGCGGACACGCGGGGATAGCAAGTCTGAGTTGCATTTTTGTAAATTTCGAAGTTGGTCAACATACACAAAAATTAAGGACTTTTAATGACCTCTAAGCATTTTCAAGCACCTTTAAGCATTTTCAAGTACTTGAAAACAGGTTCAAAAATATTAAGCACTTTTAATGACTTTCAATGACCGTGGGAACCCTGTATATAATCCTAATAAAAGTTAACACTCGACGATCAGTCTATAATCACCAGCAATCCCAACTTATTCCTCCGACTGACTAAAGCTGCAAATGCCCCTGTGTGCAAGAGAAATGAAACAGTGAAAGTAGAGTTTCCAATAACTGTACAAACATTGAATTAAAAAAAAAAAACATAGCTAGAGTTCAGATTATTTAATGTATCTTGCACTGCAATGTAGACCATTCACTTCGGGATAATTGTAATATTTAATGAATACTAAGCTATTCTCAATATATTTCTATTTAATTTGTTGCAATATTAAGTTTATTTTACAACATTCAGGCATTCTAAAGAAAAATTAACTATACAATACAGTCACACCCTCATGGTTCATACAGATTTTCAAAATAAAAAATAAGGACTTTCTAAGTACTTTGTTAACTTTTTTAAGGACCTCAATTTTCTTTGTGATTTATATGATGGGGAGAAATTGAATGAAAAGAAAATTTTAATGCATATTAAAATTAATGAATGAAATTTCTTTTAATTCCTTATGATTATAACCAATCATTTTGAGATATAGTTATACTTTTACTAAATGTAGTTTAAATTCTTGAAGTCAGAAAAGATGCTATTTTCGGAGAAAAAGTGGGTTTTTTTTTTAAACAAAAAAAAAAAAAAGGCAGGAAGGATGAAAACACTTTAAAATGATGATCTCCAAATTTCGTTAACATTGGTTTTTAACTTGGAAAAAATAAGGACTTCTAAGGATTTTTAAAAAAAATAAGAACTTTTAAGGGCCTTAGAAATTTTTTCGAGTTTTTAAGGACTTTTAAGGACCGTACGAACCATGACCCTGTCAAAACGAAATATAAGGAGTTTGCTGTACGACGAAGTTTAAACTTAGCGTTGATTTGTTTAATACGAAATAACACATGAAATGCTGCTTAAGACAAAAAAAATTGCTTCCAAAGTAATTTTTTGTAGATGGTCTTCATTATTCGAGGTATTACGAAAACATTCCTCAAGTCGAAACCCAATGAAACAGGAAAAATATTCAAGTGGCCAATTTCAATGAAATCGCTTTGAAATAAACCGCAATTTCACAGCTAATTTAGAAGGCACTTCTCTGTAAACTGGTTTTGTGACGCCATGTTAGCTCTCCTGTATCAAACAGCAAGTTTACTAAACTCAGTCGCATTTGTAAGAATCTTGTCAATACGAGTCGGAAGCAGTTAGTGTTCGAAACGAAGCAAAGCATTTTAAATGAAATTGATAATAGTCTCAAAAACCAAAGCAGAATCTGCGGCCGAGTATGGAATTGCTAACACCCTTAACAACAAATTTTTCAAAACCGGGGTAAAAGATTGAAGCGACTTTTGCTGCAAATCGATTTGAATCAGCAAGGAAAAAGAAGTGGACAGACAAAAGTGTAAGTGTCAAGGAAAATCAACAGTATTGGATACACATATAGCTAGTAGTTTGATTCTGCATTAATTAGATGAAAAAGATTTTAGACCATACGAAATACGTTGGCGCCCCCCACTGACTTTGTGTTCGCAAGGTTCCCACTCAAATCACAGAATGAAAATCAATGACTATTAAGGACCTAAATAATAAATTTTTTTTTTAAAAAGACATCATGCCTATATATGAATTTTTAATTAAGTATATTCTACCTAAAAAAGTGGCGGTTACGTAGTGATAGTTCCTAGTTTGTATTTTTATAACTTTTGCAATCAGGGGAAAATTAAGGACTTCATAGCATTTTCAAAGCTTTGAAATCAAGTAAAAAAAAATATTAAGCACTTTTAATGAATGTGGGAACCCTGGTTAACGAGGTTTGACTGTATATAATATCCTATACCAAAGTGAGAATTTAATTGTTCTTTCTGCAAGCTCATGAATGAACCAGTGTACAAAGAAGTTAAAGGAGACATTAACTGTACATCAATCTTGACTCATGTTTCTACTTCTGCTGAAAACCAATCCGTTTCATAACACAATATATTAAAAATAAAAGGAAGAAGTCCGATCACTTTGACACTTTATTGTTCACCTACATGGTTTTTTTTTACAAGTAATTCAGAGAAACTCTTCATATTAATTTATATATATATATATATCATAAAAATGGCCAGCTAATGATGCACAGAATCACACGCCCGTGGTTAAGTCGAAACAGCAGACCCCAATTCGAATATTGTGCTTGGCTACAGATAACCTACACTTGTGCACAGATATAACACTACCTACAAAATTTCGTTATTATTATAGTTATAGAATATTGCCCCAGTTGGGCTGAGCAGAAGATGACACAGCCGACTGAATTGCTTTTATATTAACACTTATTGAATTTTTGAAAAGTAAGGATATAGATTCTCTTACCCCAAACTATACACAGCCAGCCGGAAGCTGCTGGGCTTGCTCAGCAAACGCTGGTTCAGCATGTCAGAGACATTGTTTTCACAAAGGATGGAAGTCAAAGCTGGAGTACCCAGAACTACAGTTAGGGTTAAATAGCAGGGATGGCGATTGTTGCAGTCCATACCCATTGCACAAATAAAAAAGCTTAGTACGTCATAATTAAACACCTTATAATCCAGGAGTTCTTAAAATTATTGTTGATTGTTAAGTTCTCTCATACAAGGACAAATTCTACAAATTGCTCTACAAAATTTACATGGTATTTTCAAAGGAAAGTTTATATATCTAGAAAATTTCAGTTTTTTTTAAATGCTAGTTGATTTTGGCTTAATTAAATGTGGAAAAGTCCGAAACAAAGTTAAAAAATAAAATCGTGTAGTTACATTAAGAGTGGAAAATTAAATAAATTGCTAAGAGCGTAGCTAGGTTCTTCAGGTACTCTAAGGAATAGGTTAACTAACCCTGTAGTTGATAATCACAAGAGACCCGGGCCCATCACAGTAAGTATGAGGAATAAGCCGAATTGTAAAAGGACTGGCTCGTTCCAGTTTTGGCCAGAGCAATTGGTTGGCAAGATGATGTAAAAGAAAACTTATGTAATTTAAAAATCGCATTTTAACAGATTATGGATTATGAAATAATGAAAGAAAAAAAAGAAAAAAAAAAGTTTTTTAAAAGATGGCTAATGAAGTGAATTATGTGGTTTCAATAAAATATTTTGGAAATTGCAACCTGACTTAGTGAATGAAAAATTATATTGCACAAGTTTCAGTTTGGTTAAGTTACTTTACGACCCTGTATTTAAATAACCATCAATAATTTTATATTACCTTTTAAAATGGGAAAATAAACAAATTTTGTAATCAAGAGACATTATTTTGACGCAAGAACTAAATAAAATGTCAATGCTGTAATGCCAGGAGACGTACGTCAGCTAAAGTTTAGGATATTGACTGCAACAGTTTGTATAAATTCCATACCAGTAATAATCAACTACAAGTTTACCAAGTGCTAGCACAAAGAAACATAGCGTAGCACAAAAAATTCTATATATGCGAGGAAAAATATAAAGTATTCAGACATTCTATATCCAAACATAATTACCTAGTTCTTATATATGAATATCTTCAAGCATTTAAACACGAGTACTGATGAAAAAGAAATCATGCCAGATAAAGCAAAGAAATCAAAGTCCACAGTTATTACAAGCAGAGAAAACAGGCACAAATAGAGCACTATACCTTAAATTGTATGCAGTAAAAGCTTACATGATTTATGTTTATTAATTACTTATATATGTTTCAAAGATAAATATGTATTACACAATTCATAAAACATACAAAGCAAGAGCAATCCCCAGGGACGGTAACCACAAATAACTTGTTTTCATTTCAGTTCCGTTGGGGCTGCTTAATCAAGGATTTACAAATTCGGCTTAGTGTTTGGTTGCAACATTTTAATGCACTTGATATTTGATGGGGAGAACCATCTGTTGATTTTCATGGAAGAAACTCCGAAAAACCTTTAATGGGATTGCAATGTTTCGAAGTTCACAAAATCGGAGCTGAATTCCGGACAAGCCAAGTTTTGCACGCAACTTCGCTGCAAGAATTTGATCCAAGAACGAGTTACCGTCCCCGACAGACCCAGTTCCTCCTTCCGCAATAGAGAATAAAAATTCCAAAGAAAATCAGAATATAAACTTTTTAATAAAATATCGCACACGACGAACACATACCTGATTAAATTAAGGAAGGGAAAATATACTCTAAAACACTATGTCATGTTTCTAAAATATAAATCTCGAGAAGGGGAAAAACGGAGAGGAAAAATAAGCCATATATAATAATGACAAATTTAGCAACTAAAACAGACCTAGATAGGGCAGAACAAAAGAAATGATTCCATGAACAACACCAAAAGCTTCATTTTGCATACACTGTTTCCATACTTGAAGCTCCCAGTGTCTCTCTTGATAAGAAATGTTTTTAATTTTAGACGTCAGGTGTACCCTGCTGCACTTAGATTTTCTTCACTTTTTCGCCTACCACTAAGGGATTGTTTTTTCGGATTTCTTGAGCACCGAGCTGTTTGTAGTCAAATGTACAATTGTGTTCGTTAGAATATCTATGTACGCTGCAAAACAGGCCGCTGCATCGACAGGGGAATCCTGGAAAAAAGGAGTTTAGTTCACAGGAATATACTTGGAATACATTTCTTCTAGCAATATAAAGACAAACTAAGAGCTTTTTATTCTTAACAACCTCAAATATTTTCTGAAGGGAAAAAGATGACAGTAGGAAAATGAATCAGAAATTACCCGCTGATACCCAGTCACCCATATTTTTACTTCAATGCAAATGTAAGCTGGCTAGGCTATATATATATATATATTTAGGAAATTTATTGAACAAAAAAGAAATTTAAATTTTCCAAAAAAATCAAAACTACAATTGAAAACAGATTTCTTTAGTGGAATTTAATTTACAAATGATGAGAATTTTTAAATTTTTCGATATTTCCACTGCCAATTATCTTGTAGCTGGAAGGGTTTGTCCTGTTGTGAGAAAGCAAGAACAGGGTTCCCACTTAAAAGTCACAGATTGAAAATCAATGACTTTTCAGGTCCTAATTAAAGTTTTTAAGGATCATTGAAAATTTGTTTTCAGAAATCAAGTCTATTCATACATTTTTAATAAAGTACATTCTAGCAAAAAAGTTACAAGTTGGCGTATATGCATAATACAAATATGTCGGAGAATTCCGATACAATGCGAATAAGTGGTAGTCACGCAGGGATAGCAAGTCTGAGTAGTATTTTTTATACATTTTGCAGTTGGGAACACATCCACAAAAATTAAGGTCTTTTAAGGACCTCTAAGCATTTTCAAGGACTTTTTAAGTACTTCTAAGCATTTTCAAGGCCTTGAAAACAAGTTAAAAAATATAAAGCACTTTTAATGACTGTGGGAACCCTGAAGAATATCTATAGTAAATATATAATAACTTTATACAGGGCTCCCACTCAAATCACAGAATGAAAATCACTGACTTTTAAGGACCAAAATAATGTTTTTTAAAGACCTTTGAAAATTTGTTTTCAGGCATCAGGTCTTTATATAAATTATTAATAAAGTATATTCTACCAGAAAAGTTAAAAGTTGGCGCATGCGTAATACAAATATGTCCGAGAATTCCAATATGGTGCGAATAAGTGGTGGTCACGTGGGGATAGTAAGTTCGAGTAGTATTTTTATAAATTTTGCATTTGGGCACACAACATCCACAAAAATTAAGGACTTTTAATGACCTCTAGGTATTTTCAAGGATTTTTAAGCACCTCTAATAATTTTCAAGCACTTTCAAGGCCTTGAAAACAAGTTCAAAATCACTAAGCACTTTTAATGACTTTCAATGACCGTGGGAACCCAGAAATAAGTTTAACATTGGGTGTTTTGACACTAGGTAGCCCAAGATTTGTGTTTGGCAGCCAGAATCGAACTACTGGAAGTAATCCAACAGCTTGATGAGGAACGCTCCCTAAAGTTATGCGTATGCACCTCGTTTACACTAGACAGCTGTTTCTACACACTGGACTTCCTATAAGCCGCAAAATAAAGCCAAGGCATACAAGACGTCATACAAGACAAAGCATACAACAAAGACGTCATACAAGCTGACAAAAGCATCAGGAAATGATAAATTCATTTCAAGAATACATTAAATTTATTTGTGTAATGTTTATATGGTAATGGAATGTAATTCATTAGAAATTGAAAGGTTACACAATCCGCAAAAAGTTTTTGTTTCAATTAAAATTTGTTAATTTCTGTTTTTTTTTTTTTTAAACTTATTTATCTTCCAGCTATATACTTTGTTTAAAAATGTGCCTATGTTTACTTGTTATAGTATACAGGGATGAGAGTGATCAGAGAGCAAAAAGGAGGAAATTCAAAAATTCGTTGAAAAAGCTTGTGGATGGAATACACAAAAATTCAACAAAAGAGTATGCAGGAAGGATGATTCAATAATTTTAAAAATACAATGAAATTTCTCATACTATATAATAATTACATTTCAAATATTAGGAGTTAGTGAAGTAATCTGGAAGGAACGGGGAGCCAAGAGGGAAAATCTTTTGTTTAGATATGAGGAAAAGTATAATTTTTGCAGGAAAAACTGGTTCAGATCAGAAAAATGTGGATCCTCAAGACAGGGACAAAGAGGAGGAAAATGTTACATAAAAAACCAAAAAGGAGGAAATCCTCCAAAAGGAGGAAAACTGGCATCCCTGAGTATAGCAGTTATTTGATTTCCCATTATTCATTAGAAAAATCGTATATATTTTTTCAAAATATAGGGTCCATGCGCTATGGCCAGATGCAAACCAATTTTTTTTTTTGCATTTTACTTACATACCATTTCAGAACTATGACGTTTTTTCTATAGCCTACCCTAGTGTCGAATCGACCAACTAGAGACACAGCAGCTTTCACAAGCCAATAATTCTATTTTGTATCTTAATCATATGACAATTTAATCAGTACTAATACATTACTAGTAAGTGCAATAACTTAAGACACTAAATTTTATAATTAGGCTTGTAACTTATTTCAGACAAACAATGCATACATTTTATTACTGCATCGATCAAAATTAAGTTGAAAATTACATTAAATTACTTAACGATACATATTTTAAATGCACAAATACTAGATATTTTTAAGCACTAGGCACAACAAACAAATGTAAGTTCCTGGCAGAGGGCTTAGTGCATTTCCTAAAATAATTAGGTATGAATTTTTAATGATAATTAAAAAATTTCTGGAAAAATTCTTATAATTTAGGGATATTTCTTTTGAAGCAGACTTAGACTTTTAATTAGGGTTCCCACTCAAATCACAGAATGAAAATCAATTACTTTTCAATGACTTTTAAGGACCTAATTAATGTTTTTAAGGACCTTAAAAAATTTGTTTTCAGGCATCATGTCTGTATAATTTTTTTTTATAAAGTATATTCTACCAAAACAGTTACAAGTTGGCGCATGTGTAATACAAACATGTCAGAAAATTCCGATATAATGAGGATAAGTGGCGGACACGTGGGGATAGCAAGTCTGAGTTACATTTTTGAAGTTGGTCAACATCCATAAAAATTAAGGACTTTTAAGGACCTCTAAGCATTTTTAAGAACTTTTAAGCACCTCTACGCATTTTCAAGGCATTAAAAACAGGTTGGAAAATATTAAGCACTTTTAATGACTTTCAAGGACCGTGGGAACTCTGCTAATATAGATGATAGACATATTCTTTCCAAAGCTTGTTTCAACAGGGTTCCCACTCAAATTACAGAAAGAAAATCAATGACTTTTCAATGACCAAACTAATGTTTTTAAAGACCTTTGAAAATTTGTTTTTAGGCATCATGTCTATATATAAATTTTTAATAAAGTATATTCTGTCAAAAAATTTACAAGTTGGTGGATGCGTAGTACAAATATGTCAGAGAATTCCGATACGGTGCAGATAAGTGGTGGTCACGCGGGAATAGCAAGTCCGAGTTCTATTTTTATAACTTTTGCAGTTGTTACAACATTCGCAAAAATTAAGGACTTTTAAGTATCTCTAAGCATTTTTAAGGACTTTTAAGCACCTCTATGCATTTTCAAGGCCTTGAAAACAAGTTCAAAAATATTAAGCACTTTTAATGACTTTCAATACCAGCAAAAAAAAATGCCCGTTTTCAAAATTTTTTAACTTTCAACAATTTTTTTATCAAAATAAGTTATAAAATTAAATCTTTATACTATTTTGACAAACATGCAAATTTAAATTTACTTTTCTCATCTGGAGGAATAACAGGATTTTTTCAATTTGAGGTTTTTAATTTTTTTTAAAGAATTATCTAAAAAATTTAAGGAATATTACAGTCAATGCGACCGACGTCCCGATCTGGATAGAAAGCAAAAACAAAAGGGAGAATTTGCGTACCAGTCAATCCCACTTTCTTTTTGCATATGTGGCATCTGTTTTTCTTCTTTTTCTGGTCTTTCTCCAAAGGGTCATCCTGTTGGGAAGACTCTCCTTCCCCTTTGTCAGAGGAGGCAGGGCTGGCGGGGGAAGCCTCACACTCAACGAGGCTCTGTTTGGAGGTCTGCAAGAAGGAACATCCATGAATGCAGATTCAATACAAAGGATAGTAACAAAATCTAGCAAAATAAAAATTCCAAGCAATTATAGCCCAACTTCTGGTTTCAGAGGGAATATCAATCTGCCGAATTGTTTTGAAGCATATGAAGTTTTATAACCTGTACAGTACGCAAAAAAAAAAAAAAAAAAAAAAAACCGAACGATGGCTACTTCTTCGGTTCCAATTATCATAGAATCTTGCGGTTCGCACCAAAAAGTTTTGTTTACGATTTTCTAAATGTTTAATGCAATTTTTTTCTTAGGGGGCTGTATACTAAGTAAATTTAACTCTATCTTTAAAAATTTCAATACGAACCCCATTTTTTACGTTTTCATACGGTTTAGAATACCTCGTTTACCCTAGATACCAAATATCAGTTCATTATGTTTAGAAACACGTCATTTATGAGTGAAAATGTTTTCTAAGATCTTGGGGTAAATTTCTTTATCACGGGAAGAATCGAACGTTTCACATGCTCCAAGACGTAATCTATGATGCGGTCCTTTTAAGTGAGATTTTTTACATTTTTGCTAAAATAATGAGAATCAAAAATCAAAATGGAATGAAAAAAATTCTGGAGAGGTTTTTAACCAGGATAATTCTAATGGAAGCAAAAAAATTATAAGTTTCTATTTAAAACTTGTTTTATTAATTAATAATTATTAAAAAACAGCTTAATACAAAAGTTGAATGTTATGTATGTTTGGCTTTAAACTATCCTTTGAAATAAAAATTGCTAAAATATATTAATTACATAAGAATTTATCACCAAAAAAACAAATTTTCTTTTTAACCCTAATTTAGAATTTTTTTTTACATCATTTAAATTACTAATCACTCACTGGAAAATTATGAAATATGGTATAATATCATGGGGTTGCCATTGAACTTTTTAGAGTTTGGTTTAGTTTTAATATGTAGATGACTCCTTATGATAAAAAAATAATAAACAATTAATAAAGGCCCTTTCACAATTTACAACGATACTTGACTTTTGTTAGTTCATCAATTAGAATACAAGATATAGCTATCGTTCGGATTTTTTTTGTGTATTATATTTTTCCTCTTATTATTAGGGTTCTTTTCGTTATAAAAACCTTTTAAGTGCAATAATAACAAAAAAAGTAATTCGACTTTCAGATTTTTTAAATGAACTTTTATTATTGACAAGGTTTCTGCCAAAATAAAACGTCAAGAATCCTCGACTCTTCAAGACTGCAGCAAACAATTTTCCCATGGCTCAAAAAATCGCATTACAATTTTTTTTTTTTTTTTAAATTAACTTTTTGAATTTTATTAACACAAATATAGTAAGTAATTATTGTACCTTAAAATGACAAAGCTAATTAGCTAGTAATAAGCCAAAAATAATATATTGAATTATATCATCAACTAGCTGAATACCCGTGCTGCGCTACGAAATTTTACTATTAGCATTTTAACGATCATAAGACATTCATGTATTCGACACTTCAGATGTTTGCTCCCATTTCGATCCCGACAAACTGATTTATCAAAATAGGACCTTTGCTTTGTTGACATTTTTAACAAAATTTATAATTGTGAATAGTATATTGGAAAGAGACATTTGATTATCCCTCGTTTAGAGCGTTCAACTCCCTTTACACCCTTTTTAATTATGTAATAGAGATTGCAATAGTTTATAGTGTTTATGTTTGCTCTAAATTTATGTTAGTTCTAAATTTCAAAGTAGTAGCTGTATTGGAATTGAGACATTAAGATAATCCTCGTATAGTTTCAGTGTTGCGTCAACTTTTCATCCCTTAAAAATTCGTTAATCGATATTGGAATTACTTATTTTTTTTACATTTGCCCTTTTAACATTTGCACCAAATATCAGATTAATGATTGCATTGCATTGGAAGAGGAACATTCGGATATCCCTCGCTTGGAACATTTAACCCCTTTCGACCTCTTAAAGTTGATTAATCGAGAACGGAATAGCTTACCTTTTCTATGTTTATCTTTTTTGACATTTGTACCAATTTTCAGAGTTGTGACGAAATGGGATGTAGAACATTCGAATATCTCTTGTTTGGAATGTTTAACCCCTTTTCGACCCCTAAAAGTGGGTTAACCGAGATCGGAATAGCTTACATTTTCTATGTTCATCTTTGTTGACATTTGCCCCAGTTTTCAGAGTTGTGACCATATGGGAAGTGGGATAATCCGAGTTTGGAACATTTAACCCCTTTTTCTATCCCTTAAAGCGAGTTAATGAAGCTCGGAATAGCTTAACTTTTCTATGTTTGTCTTTGTTGACCTTTTGGTACCAATTTTTAGAGTTGTGACCATATGGGAAGTGGCACATTCGAATATCCCTCGTTTGGTGAAATTAGCGATGAGTGAGTGAACGAGTGAGGGCTTTGCCTTATATATATAGAGATAATCAAATGTTTTAGTATCAACAATGCCAAACGGAAGCGCATGGTGCCATCTTGCAAAATTGAACATGATTGAATCAAAGTTAAGGTAAACGATTTAAAAAGAGGCAAACAAGATAATTAGCACCAGATAGAGAATATCAAAACGATTATTTTGATGTTACAAGGAGGCCTTGACTATACCACAATGATCTGATGATATACAAAATCCCTATTATAAAACTTAAATAAAGACACAGGTGAATAGCAGTCATGGCGTTTATGACGCCATAGTCCGATGATTTTACATAAGATGTTTAGGAATTTATGAAATTCACTGTTTTTCCAAGACTCAAGGTTGTTTTTAACTCAAACTCACTACTTTCAAAGTCAAAATTTACCCATGTCTAAATTCAAGACTTTTACTGACATTCCTAACACTGTTATACATCCCGTAGATCACATTGCAAGATTCTTTGAAAAATTAACCTTTTTTATGCCTCATTTAAATTTGAAGGTTAATGCCAATTGTCTAACCACATTAGATTACAGAAATGTGCAAGAAATACACATTTATTTGCCTATTCAATTTGATGCACCACTTTAAATTTTAAGCTGCAACTTTTGGTTCTCGAAAACGCAGTATTTTAGTAACACACACAAGTTAAATTTTTTAATTTTGAACAAAACTCTGTGCCCCACTTCTTTCAGTTTAGTTAAAAGCAATGACCAATCGCAGGATTTAATGCAATTTCTCCCTTTTTTTCTTGTAGAATTTCACAGTGCTATAGTACAGAGGAGGAACTAGTTTTGGTTTAAAGATAACAAGCAAACTTTTTAATAGAGGGATAATTCTGTCAATCTAGAAGATTTTACAAAAAACTAACGATGCCTTTTATGTAACAGATTAGCATTCAATTGAAGTCGAGAAGCGATTTTGGTAAAGGGATTCAAGAGAATTTATTTCGTTTAATTTTTAATTTTCTTTCTGTTTCTTCGACTCTTTGTGAAGGGTAGTCAAAATTAACACAATCCAGATTTAAAATTTGGACAGAATAAGTTATACCATATTTTGGCCTTTAGTGGCTGGTTACTTAGTACTGGTTATATTATAACTATTCAGGGATGAGTTTGGTAAAAAATCAAAAAGCTGAAAACAAAACTCCAAACGTTTTATGCGTAAAACACATTTTAAGCTATACTTAAAAAAATTATGGTTTTCCATGTGCGTTTATAACACTGCACCTTCTCTGTTTGTCCGTGAGAAAAATGGTTCAAAATAGAGGCACCTAGATGTAGGGATACACTTTGTGCCGTCATCAGGCATGGTAAAACTTCAAAAAAAAAAAAAATCCTTTTAAAGCGATGCAATCCGGCAAAAACTTAAAATGTTCAACAAGTCAAACAACTTTAAGCAACTATACCATATTGACAAACAGGCCGAATATAATTAAACCTAGTTTTCTAAATTTTTAAGCAACATTTTAAGTACTAAAATGTTTATATTTAAATTTTTATTCCTACCATTCAGCTTGTTCAATAAAATAAAAAGCAACAAACAATTGTACATACAATTGCAGTTAAAATAACAACTTTAAACACAGCTTCTTTAGAAATTTTTTAATTAGGACTAATTTTCAGAATATTTTTATATCATTTTGTATAAAAATGATATAAAAATTTTAGTATAGATTCACATGAAACGGCGAAATCGATCCTTAAACAGGCACTAATCACGGATATAGCGGTTATCGCATTTACGGAAGTCTAGGCGAATGGCTACAAAACGGTGTTGAAAATCTCGGTAATAGCCGTTATTGTATCAGAGTAAACCTCGGCGAAAATGACCATCACTCTAACGAAAGCAATAGCGCTTGCAATACCGGCGAAAATCTAAATATCAGCTGAAATGAAAATCGCAACAAAGTGAGTATCGGCGAGTGTCCACGATATCTGCACAAATTACGGTAATATCGACATTTTCTTGGTAATACTAGAACAAATTTCGGTAATATCGGATGTTATCAAAGTACGGCATTCTACGAAAAAACAACTCTTACGCCAACTGAAATATCAAAGTTAGAACCTAATATACCGGAGCAACTATCAACAATAACGCTATTGTATGGATGTAACACTCGACGAAAATTACCATCACAAAATCTCGGCGATAGCGCAATTCCTCATGGTAATACCATCATTCTTTCGGTAACAGAGTTGCTAATTTTAGATTTTACAACAGGGTAGCACACTCAACGAAAATGACCATCACATAACGTATATCAGCGTTAGCGCCGAAGATACCGGAACAATTCTCAGCAATAACGCTGTTATATCGGCGTAATACTCCGGGAAAATGGTCACCACAGCAACCTAAATCAAAGCGATAACGCATGTCCTAGCCACACAAATCTCGGCAGTAGCGGACATTACATCAGCGTAACGCTTAACGAAAACAAGCAACACATACTAATGTAAATAAACAATAGTTCCGTGGATGTCAGACTTCGAAGCAAGAGCATTATTAGTATACGTTAATCGCGTGAAATCGTAAGAAGGAATTTACATTTTGACCAGAGAAAAAAAATGACCCAAAAGGTTCAAATATCGACGCAGTTGGAAGTATACAAAATGCGAGTTTGAGCGCCAATCTGACTAAAATAATGAATGTATTTAAGTGGATTTTTGTACTTGGAGCAGGAATACAGCAGGAATGTGTTGCGACCCCTGAGCGATAAGTTGCCCGATCTTTCGGAAGTGAAGCTTCTTCGAGGTTCAGCCTTAGAAAAAAAGTTATTTTTCCGTGGGTTAGAAAAATCGGGAAAACACGGATTTTTTCAGGAATTAGAAAAGCGGAACTTTCATTGAAAAAGCGGAATTCTTCTTTTTCTAAAAAATTAAAAAAGCGGAATACCGCCACATGGCGGAAGAAACACATCCCTGAACTATTACAAAATATTTACATTATAAAATTTTAGGTTGCAGAAAAATATCGGTATTTAAAAGACTTGTCGGAGAAAGCTGAGTGAGATGCAAGTTTATAGGGGGAAAAATGGTAAGTTTTATTACTTCTGGTATGCTCTGGTCTTGACTAGGTGGGGTTACAACAACGGCCGGAACTGTTGGAGAGGCTGTAGACAAATCACTGTCTTTCTGGAGAAGGGCTTTTTCATCACAATCTGAGATATCTGAAGCCAAGCAACATCAATTAATAACCAAAAGTACAGAAAATAAAAAACAATGAAAATAATAATTGACACTCATGCAAAGGATTAATAATAGGACACACAGCATGTCTAGGTTTATACCCATAAATTTAATGATAGACAATTATTATCTTGTGCATTTTGTCATTTCTTTCTTTCTGAGGAAAGAATTTAATTTTTATTTGCTTTTAATGCTACCTTTTCTAATTTATTATTCATACGAGACTGTCAGCATCAAGATACATCGATACCTAGCCAATAATAAAGTCTTAACGAATATAATGATTAGAATATTGCTCAAATGTGAGTGAAATGAACATCCAAAATTTTATTTATTGGCTAACATTGCATGTTCGAATCGAGTCAATTAAAGTTTTTTAGGTTTTAATAGAGACAATTTTAAGGTTCCAAAAAGAAAATAACCTTTGAGTATATCAGCAGCTATACTATGTCCCATAAAAACAGAATTAAAGTAACTCCCTTGGTTATTACGCCAATATCGAATGTGAACATCCATTTGATTTTCTTGTTTATCATATTGAGACTTTCATCAAATACACAATTTTTGTTGTTGAACTGCAATCTAATACACTCCGAAGGCTTGATTCCAAATACTGTATAATAGGCCTTCCCACCCCCATACATGAAGAGATTTACACGCTATCGAGCTATAGGCGAACATGAAATGAAATAACTTATCAATGTTTTCATTTGATTTTTAAGAGTCCTGATTTCTTATGCGCATAGTATTTTAACATCTAAAACATTGCTTTTAATTGCATGCGCCTCCATTGAGCTCACTTGATAATGATGTTGATTGCTGCGGACAATACCTGCTTTTTTCGAGATATTTTTTATCATTAGAAATAGTTCCAACAAGGCTTTTTAAAGGCACTTTCTCCCATCGATGCTGAGCTGAAATTTGCGGCACACATTTCGAGGTCTGAATATTTTCTGCACCTTGGTTTTAAGTTACAGTTGAGCATCATGGTTCATACAGATTTTCGAAATAATTAGGGATGTGGAACATTGCACAACTATCAATTACACTATAATACTGATGTGGATTTGTGCCGTTTGTATATTTTCATCCTTCATTTAGAATAAATGGCCAGTTTGGCAATATTTTTTGCAGTAATTCTTGTATGGGTCTAAAGAAAGAAAAAAAAAAACTCTGCCAAAATGGTGAATTTGATGATATACCTTTCGATAATCTGTATAGTATCTTTTAATATAAGTGAAACTGAGTAGAGAGGAAAAAACGATCGTTGTTGAGGTACACTCTAGGAAAAAGAACTCTGCGTTGAAGGCATTCATTTTTCAACTTTTTACGCCACTAAAACATTTTTACGGGAATTTAGGAAGTGGGGATGTTAAGAACACTGCAAGAGACATTACCAGAGATTTTTATCAAAATCGTTAGCAGTTTTTTTTAAGCAATCATTGAAAAACATGATTTTTTCGATGGCAGCTATCTTATGCACATGAGCGATTTTAGCGAAAACCTTAATGGTAGGTCCCATTGCCGTCATTAACCCTCACACCAAATTCGAACATCGTAGGTCAATTTGTTTGGGAGTCATGCTGACCACAGACACACATAGAGAGGCATTTTTTCTAGATCACTTTTTGGAATCGATTTTTTTTTTTTGACCGTATGCTATACTTTTATTATTTTATGTATATATTCATATGGGTAATTGGAAGTAAAAAATAAGGACTTTTAAAGCACTTTGTCAATTTTTTAAAGGGCTTCAATGTTCCTTGTGGTTTATACAATGGGGAGAAATTGAATAGGGAAAAATACTTTAATGCATACTAGAAATCATGAATGAAATCTTTTTTAATTTCTAATGATTGCAACCAATTTTTTTTTTACTGAATGTAGTTTAACCTAGTTTTAATCGTGTTATAACCGCCATAGGTGTCAACTTTTCAAAAAAAAAAAAAAAATGGGGGAGGGGGGGGGGGGCAAGTTTTGATGAAAGATGAGATTTTTCGAAAAATTATCGAAATCTATTAATTTTTCGAAAATCTAGGTATGACACAACTTTTAATACCAACAATAAACAGTTATTATAATTTATTTGGAGAATGGAAGGAAAAAACCGAGATAGTGTTACAAAAATCAGGGTAGGCAGCCCCTCAGAATTTAAAAGTGGGGAGGCCAGCCCCCCCTGCTCCCCCGTACTTTACGCCTATGATAACCGATTTAAAATGCTGCTAAAATGTATTTTAACTGTTAAAAACTTTAACATTTTGCTAATAGGATTCAACTAAAAAAAATAATGACTTTCAAGGAGTACTTTCAAAAATCAGAACCTTTGAATTTTTCGCGAGTTTTTAAGGACCATATTAACCTGGAGCATCTGTCCCAACAATCAATTCCTTGTTTAAGTTACACTAGTGATGTCAAAGATACTAGCAAAAGCTTACTTCTATCTCTAACAGAGCCATCAAACAGCTTATTTGAATACAAACTGACTGTGAGGTCTACCCAACAAGAAATGAAGCAGTTAAAATGACCAAGAATGTGATACTGTGCAATTGCCATTTCTGAAACGTTTGCGAGTTTTAGCTCTGAAGCAACAGAGAACTTTGGACATCTTTACTAAAATTGCAGGCCTACTTAACCCACTGACGGTCATAGGAATGGGCAAAATTCCCCAGTTGTTTTCCCTGCAATAATTTTTAAATTATATTTCTACTTCAAATACATAATTTTTTTAAAACTATTTTTTATTTATTTTGTTTTAAATAGGTTACAGATATCATCCAAATAAAAATATCTAAAAAATATTTTATTTTAAATTTTATTTATAAATTTAAAAATGTTGTGTATTGCTGAAAAAACTGGAGATCCTATGAAGTATATATACATGCATGACCGTCAATGGGTTTAAATGCATTACTTTACAGGGTTCCTACTCAAATCACAGAATGAAAATCAAGGACTTTTAAGGACCTAAATAATGTTTTTAACGACCCTTGAAAAGTTGTTTTCAGGCGTCTATACATACATTTTTAATAAAGTATATTCTATCAAAAAAGTTACAAGTTGGTGCATGCGTTAATACAAATACGACAGAGAATTTCGATAAGGTGCGGATAAGTGGTGGTCACACTGGGATAACAAGTCTGAGTTGTATTTTTATAAATTTTGCTGTTGGGCACATAACCGCAAAAAATTAAGAACTTTTAAGGTAATTAAAGCAATTTAAATGTTCTAAAAATAGCAGTATTAGATACACACATAGATAGTAATAGTCTCCATTGATTAGATAAATAAATTTTTAGTTGGTTAACATGAAAAATTTCGACATCCCCAACGACTTCTCGTTGGTGGTGCATGACTATATTGCGATTGGGTGAAATATACTAATTTTAAGTAGAAAACTGATCATTACAATTCAAAATATTCAATTTCAAAACAATGGGTCATTTCAATATACTCACTACTTATTGCAGCTGATGCAGTCGGGCTGCCTCGACCACTTATTTGGGAGGGTGCAGGGTTGGCATTTTTCCTTTTGAGAGCATCTTTGTAACACTTTGAGCACAGCCCGTCAGTTTTAGGGCTGCCGTAGAATCCACAACCAGATCGACATAAGGAGGGACTTTGGGACATTTGATTCGTATCACGCTCCATTGAAATACCTACAGAAGAAACGGAGGTAGCTGTAAAACAACAGTAAGTCAAATATGACATTGATAAGAAGTCTAAATTATAACTACTATTTTGGTTTGAATACACATTGTGTATCCTATTTTTCAATACGAGATTCATATTTTATTATTTCAGGGATGAGAGTGATCAGAAAGCAAAAAGGAGGAAATTCAAAAATTCGTTGAAAAAGCTCGCGGATGGAATACACAAAAATTCAACTAAAGAGTATGCAGGAAGGATGATTCAATAATTTTAAAGATACAAAGAAATTTCTCATACTTTATAATAATTACATTTCAAATATTAGGAGTTAGTGAAGTAATCTGGGAGGAAAGGGGAGCCAAGAGGGAAAATCTTTTGTTTAGATAGGAGGAAAAGTATACTTTTTGCAGGAAAAACAGGTTCAGATCAGAAAAATGTGGATCCCCAAGACAGGGACAAAGAGGAGGAAAATGTTACATAAAAACCAAAAACGAGGAAATCCTCCAAAAGGAGGAAAACTGGCATCTCTGTATTATTTACATGTGAATAGGTGCAACTGTAAAAATCACCGTCATGTCCTTTGGTCAAGATAAAATTAGTTAAGAATAATTAAATATATATAATTACTTATTTAATAGTGCTAGTTGTAGAGATATCAATTTAGTAATCTCATGTCTATTAACCTAAAGCTTAATTCGGAACTAAACAATAAAAAGGAAATCTTCATTTCCGTAGACATCAACCAATGGAATAACTATGAACGATCCCTATATATTGTCAGACCATCTCTGTCAATGTCATAATTGGATTTTAATTGATAAGTTCTAGGGAAGAAAAAAAATGTCCGAGTATTTAATGATTTAAATTTTTTTTTTTCTATTCTAGCGCTGAAATAGTATGTTCTGTGGAGAAATGACCCAAAAATGTTACATTAGCATTCTTATTGAATTCACTGTTACCTACTTCAGAACTAAACAATAAAAAGGAAATCTTCATTTCCGTAGACATCAACCAATGGAATAACTATGAACGATCCCTATATATTGTCAGACCATCTCTGTCAATGTCATAATTGGATTTTAATTGATAAGTTCTAGGGAAGAAAAAAAATGTCCGAATATTTAATGATTTAATTTTTTTTTTTCTATTCTAGTGCTGAAATAGTATGTTCTGTGGAGAAATGACCCAAAAATGTTACATTAGCATTCTTATTGAATTCACTGTTACCTACTTCGGAACTAAACAATAAAAAGGAAATCTTCATTTCCGTAGACATCAACCAATGGAATAACTATGAACGATCCCTATATATTGTCAGACCATCTCTGTCAATGTCATAATTGGATTTTAATTGATAAGTTCTAGGGAAGAAAAAAAATGTCCGAGTATTTAATGATTTAAATTTTTTTTTCTATTCTAGTGCTGAAATAGTATGTTCTGTGGAGAAATGACCCAAAAATGTTACATTAGCATTCTTATTGAATTCACCGTTACCCACTGCAATGTTCCCATTCAAATCAATGACTTTTAAGGACCTTTGAGAATGCCTTCAGGCATCATGTCTATAAATAAATTTTTAATTAAGTATATTCTACCAAATAAGTTAGAAGTTGGGACATGCTTACTAAAAATGTCAGAAGATTCTGATAAGGTGCGGATGAGAGGTAGTCACGAGGGGTTAGCAAGTCAGAGTCGTATCATTATAAATTGTGCAGTTGGGCACACATCCTCAAAAATTAAGACCTCTAAGCATTTTCAAGGCATTGAAAACAGGTTAAAAAATATTAAGCACTTTTAATGACCGTGAGAACCCTGCTACTAAACATAATTTATACCCATTATGATAAACTTATATTTTCGAGTTACCTTAAAAAAAAAAAAAAAAAAAAACCGTCAGAAAATGAATTTTTTAAATAAAATTTTGCTTTTTTGTTTAAGTAACTATTTTCAATTGATTTGACTGATGGGGCTCAGCAGTAAAGTATGTTACAGGGGTTCCTGTTGTCCAAACAAATATCACCGAAAACTATTTTCCCAAGTTATAAAGGAAAATAAATGTCAGTAGCTAACTTTTTATATTCTGCGAATGCCAGTAGTTATTTGAAATAATAAGTGAAGAACAATCGACAAGTAACAGATTTTTGCAAATGGAATCAGAAGCGTTGATATGCAATGGATACATATTGGGGTTTATAATGAAATTTGCAACGCAACACTTTTCCGACAAGTTTTTTTTGATAAAGGTAACACGGAAATAAAAGTTTGTCATAATGGATATAAATTATGGTTATTAGTTAATGGATAATTAATTCACTAAGAATGATAACATAATATTTCTGTACTCAAGGAAAGTAAGGAAGTTTAAGACAAGCTCTGAAAGCTAGTCAAATATGTTGCTGTAATGATAATAGATTGTATTAATAAAGCACAACACAATTCAATTAACTCAACCTACAATCATTGAATATGGTCAATTTTTATTTATGAATGTCTTATAATTGTATTTTTTAACCATGAATTTCAATAATTTCTAGTTATGATTTTGCCGAAATTTGATGACAAGCCAAGCCCCAGCAACACTTCTATCTTTCAGAATACAAAAAGGATTGTATCAATACAACACCAAAAAATTATTAATTTCATAACCAATGACAGTGAGTTAATAATATAACCCATAAAAACAGAATCTGCCAATTTTTATATTCATTAACACAGCGCCAATATCAAAAACATTTCTATGTGCGGCAAATTATGTTTCAAAATTTTTTCATTAATTATTTATTAAAAAAAATTTGGCAACAGGAAAGAGTTTCAACAATGATCGGTTCAATGATATTTTAATGTGATTGGGTGACAGCAAGTTGGTTTATAAGTATTCCGTAAAAGCGACCTTTTAGTGACAGTAACAGTCCCAAAATTTGATAGAATGCATTGTCATCAACATCGAATCTATCTGCCAAGTTTCAGATAGACTAGATGGCGGCAAGGGGGTTAATTAGGCGTCCACAGACTCGCCTCCCATCGGCACACATTCACAAAATCGAAGTTAATATAAGGGATTTAAAATTAGGATTCAACAAAACAGATTTGTATATCGAGTAAAAGACACAGAAAAGAGTTTTCTTAACACTTACAAAATCCGAAAGGACTCCAGAATACCAAAATAAAATGAGAATGGTGTTTCTTCATGAAAAACGTTTTGCTAACCTGATTAGAAAAAAATTAAACCTATAACATAGTTTAAGATATGAATTCCTGATTAGGCATTGGCATCTTTTACAGGGTGGTCACGAAATTCAGGAAAAAAAGTTTCTTGATGGATTTCTAAGAAATTCCCTGATTTTACAGCAAACTTTTTCAAATTTCCAATTTTTCCAGATGCATAGACACTATGATCAAATAGAACATGTACGCTAAACAGATAACATGCGATTTCTTTTCCACAATTTTTTTCTAGAATCAGAAAGCTTCCCAACATTTCTCTGATTTCCAGGTTCAGTGGTCACTTTTTTATGTGTTCAGATCAGTTAGAGGACCTTCAGCGAGTTAATTAGCCTCCCGAAGGGACAAGAGAAGTGTGTGTAAAAGTAGCCTTAGGGACAGCCCCCAAAATTCGATAAAATGCATTCTCATCAAAAACATCGATAGTTAAATTTTAGTTTGATTGGATAATGACAAAGTAAGTTAATTAGTCTTCATAAGTCTTTAAAAGCAGTCTTTTTAGTGACAGCCCCAAAACTTGACAGAATGCATTGTCATTGAGTCTATTTGCCAAGTTTCAGGTTTGATTAGATGATAGCAAGTGGGTTAATTAGTGCTCCAAAATGGTACCAAAGGCACAGCGGGTAAAAAAGCAGTTTAATAACAGGTTCTTAAACTTGATTGATAGATTGCATTTTGATCCATAACAAATCTATCTTATAAGCTTTGAGCTCATTGGATGATTGCAAGTGGGTTAATCAGTCTTCCGAATCCAAGCAGCAGCATCTTGGTCTAGAAAGGTAGTTCTAAATCTTGAACAGGGAGGGTGGCTACAGAATTTGAAAAACTATATTCCTGACATCTCCTTGATTTCCAGAAAATTTCCTTAAAAAGTCTCTAATGTCCATTTCTGTCCACATTATCATTCATCCTGTCAGATTGAAGTTAAAGAATTTTCTTAATATTAAGACAATCGGCAGCCGTGTTTTTAAGTTATAGGATAACAGAATACGTTAATAGTTAAGATTCGAATATATTGTTAACACAAAACGGGAGGCAAGAATAAAAATAATCATGTCGCTAAAGAATGAAGATTTTTTTCTAACAATAAGGCGCTGACGTCACGACATCCACTTCATGTGACGTGAGTCGAGATAGATGTCCACACCTGCACGAGGAATGCAAGAAGAGAAACTCAAAAATTTAAAAATACCCGAATTAAAGAGCAATTTTACAAATTTCCCCTTTTTCCAGAAGAGTGAAATTCTCCGATTCTCCAGTTCTGTAGTTATCCTGTATGAAAGTGATTAAAGGTCACTATTAAAAGAAATGGACCACTCTTCCTCACCTCCTGGTTATTAGAACACTTTTGTAAGAATTTTTTACATGCATTAGTTAAAAAGACATTTAATCACCTAATTGAATAAAAAATCCACAATGAAATTGTAAAACAAATAATTCAATACGTTAACTTTCTTTAGAAAAACATATCATTTTTTAAATGCCCAATGTTGGAAGACGAAAATGTTCTAACAATGCTAACACTCACAATAGATTAATAATTCTTCCATGGCCCGAAAAATCTAAAAAATGTCACATGACCTGTCGGCAGGGATGAGAGTGATCAGAGAGCAAAAAGGAGGAAATTAAAAAATTCGTTAAAAAAGCTCGTGAAAGGAATATGCAAAAATTCAACAAAGTATGCAGGAAGAATGATTCAATAGTTTTAAAGATACAATGAAATTTCTCATACTATATTATAATAACATTTCAAATATTATGAGTTTGTGAAGTAATCTGTGAGGAAAGGGGAGTTAAGAGGGAAAATCTTTTGTTTAGACACGAGGAAAAGTGTACTTTTTGCGGGAAAAACTGGTTCAGATCAGAAAAATGCAGATCTTTGAAACAGAGACAAAAAGAAGGAAAATGTAACATAAAAAAAAACAAAAAAGGAGAATAACTATCATCCCTGCCTGTCGGGCATTTAGTCCAGAAAATAGATGCCCGAACATTTCATTCCTATAAATGTATCTAGTACTGATTTATCGAAAAAGAATTGCCGTTAACACATACACAAATTACGGTGAAGTAGTGTCAGCAGTCTTAAAAAACAAATTGTAATTGTGGTAAACAAACAAAAAATTATTGCTAAAGACAAGTGAGGGGAGGAGACTGACATTTGGCTAGAGCAAAGAGTTATTTATTCTAAAAGGCATGGTCGAACCGAGGTATGGGGCTTTTATAGATTTCTGAGTGACGTTCGACGATTCTCAAGGCGCCTCTCGCAAATTCCGGATCATACCAGAGAATTCTAAATCCAAAATCGAAGGTTCAAATAGGAATACATTACATACACTAACTTATACTTGTAGTAAAATGAAATAAGCAAAGACAAGACACTATATTAAAAATGTTTCGCACTACACAACAAAATCACCGAATTCTGTTCTGATCTAAATCAGAAATTTCTGAAATAGTAGCGATTTGAACTGCATGCCCTTCCACGAGCCTCGTTTCTGTAGTTGCAAATAAGCTTGCAATTACTGGTGAGGGATCAAAGTTTGTGGGCTCAACGACCTATATTTATGCACAATGATGGCTAATCAAGCCGGAACCTACACGTGGATTCCGAACCACAACGAACATCCATGCCTAACCTGGCACCTTTGGAATGCGAGGCCAGAGCGCTAACCCGACAGCCATCAGATGGACCAATGCATATTTGCATTAAATTATTTATAGTTTTCAGTGGACAAGTTGCATTGCAATTGGGTCTTTATACGATTCATGGCACTGAATCTACTTTCACAGGCAGAGGTCTATTCCTAGTTGACGTTAAAATATCGCCAAGCCGATTTGGCGCTGTTTTGTAGGCGATACAGTTCTAAATTTGGCAACCCCATTTTTTTTTTGACGTGCTTTGGCTTCAACCTTTCTATACCACAAATCATGGAGCTGGTTCGTTTCTCAATTTTTCATATTGGAATTCCGAATTGGCGACATTCTGCCTTTGACGCCAACTTTTCAAAAGTGCGCCAACCCATAAACTAGGAATTTACCCAGGCAGATATACTGAGAAACAGTTACGACAATCACAAATCAGTCATAATTGCATGCACACGAATGAAAATGCAAAATATTTATCTTTTGAAAGGTATTTTTGATGAAATATTTACATGCCCGGCTAGGCATGTATAAAGAAAAAATACATGCCCGATTTGAAATTTTTCATGCCCCAGGCATGTCGAGCAATATAATTTTCAAGCCCTGAATTCGGTCTATTCCTAGTTGACGTTAAAATATCGCCAAGCCGATTTGGCGCTGTTTTGTAGGCGATAAAGTTCTAAATTTGACAACCCCATTTTTTTTATTGACGTGCTTTGGTTTCAACCTTTTTATACCACAAATCATGGAGCTGGTTCGTTTCTCACTTTTTCATATTGGAATTCCGAATTGGCGACATTCTGGCTTTGTCGCCAACTTTTCAAAAGTGCGCCAACCCATAAACGTGAACTAGGAATTTACCCTGAATTCTTCCAACATTTTTTTAAACATGCAAATTCTATAATAAGACAAGAAGAATGCATGTTCATCAAAAGAAATGGATGAGCTGTTTAACTTAAAATGTAAAGAGGACAAAACAAAATACACATGTTGTACTGTTCCAAAATTTTGCGTTTCAATAATTTGATTCTTGGCGGTTCCATCGACCATGGGTCAGGTCTATAAGTAGGTATCATGAATAAAAACATTTTTTCTCATAAAACTTCAATCTGAAAGCTAAAAGTTAATGTACCCGAGTGTTAGGAGAAATAAACCTTTAATAATGTAGAAGTACAAAAGACAAGGTTAAATACTTTAAAATCAAAGCTTTAACTTTCCCAATTTAGATTAATGTAGCTATTTTCAAAGAACACAATACGCTTTCAAAGTTTTCATAAGTAAAAATTTATTTTTATTTTAAATTAAATTCTGCTTTAATATATAAATTTACTTTTAAAAAATCAAAAGCAAAATTGAGAAAGAAATCAAACACTCAATTCGAAGCAAAAACGAAAGTAACTGATAAAAATTGTACGATGACGTAACAATGCATAATTAAGCACTAATTGCATTCTAGGAGATTCACAGGACAAAAAGTTTTAAAATTGTCATCAGTTCTTTAAAAAAGAGTTAGGAATCCTTTGTATGACAATATATTCGGCATTGACTGTTATGAAATCGTGGAAGTGTATTACTTCAGTACAGCAATTACCACGATCAACTACAGCTTACATAACATTATTGATTCCAAGTACATAAAAAATTGGCTGAATTTTGCAATTAAGGTGTTCAGATTACCTATAGCATTGAGTACATAAAAAATTTATAAATTTCCTATTTCATTGACGTGAAATCTAAGTGCAAAATAAGGAAAATACAAATAATATATCACTGGCCTTTGACTCAACTTTCCCACTACGTACGAAGCTCTTCCCAGAATTAGCATACGACGACAATAACAAGATACAAAAACTAAGTATCCATCTTACAGACAAAGAAAAAGGTATATCTTGAACATATTTTACAAATTAAGAATATCTAAAGCTATACAATCGCCTATTAATTACGAAACATAAGAACAATGTCAGCAGGAAATAACAACTTTAAGCCTAAAAGTCAAGCAATAATAAGACGCTCTTTATCCTCCTCGCACTACTATAAACTGGGGTTATGAACAAAGAAATCATCAAACTTTAGAAGATAAAATACACTTACCTGTATTAATTTTGACTACCTAAAACGAAATAAGTCTATTTTGCCAATTGTAAAGTCGAAAACAAAAGATTTCTGGAAAAACTCAGAACATATCCACCTGACGTCTTTACAGTCTGCGTTGTTTCTTATCGCTTGATGACTTGCAACCCTGACGGAGAGCACGTGACAACAATTCAGCTTCTGATTGGTCCGCGTAGGAGCGAAAAGCAGGCATGAAGTTCATGACCCCCAAATGCTGCCTTGGCCGAAATTCAGGAACGACGTCACAATGGATAAATAAAGCTATTTCATTGGCTAATTTCTTATGACGTAGGTATTTTGCAAGCTCTTAAAAATAAATGTGCTCTTTAAACAGATGTCTTTGTGTGGATGATCACAGAAAAAGGATCAATGCCTTCACATATTACTTTGTTTGAAACTTTAAACGCAATTGACTTCTTTGAAATTCATTTTAACAATAATAAATAAATAGTTTATGAACACAAGACATTGCTATTCAATGTGTTTCAAAATTAAAAAAATGAGATTTGGGTATTCAAATTTCGAAAAAATATTAGGTTCAGGTTCATTGTTTCGTTCGGATTATTTTAATTTACAGATTTAAATAAGTTATGAAAAAAATAAGAATAGGATAAGTAAATCTGACGTCATGTACCCGAAATTGATAAAAATTTATTACAATTATACAACAGTATTCAAAATTTTAACCACCAGCGTAAAATTAAAATAAATAATCTAAATAAAAAAGCTAAGTATTTTAAATGTTCTTGCAACATGAAACTGAATTTTTTTTTAGTGACACAGCTGATATTTGTTAACTGCTGGCTGTCAATCATCCTTTTTTTTTGTTTATTTACTTTACGTTTAAAACAGGCATTCTATTATGCACACGTGTATTTTGGGAAAGTAAATATTCATTTAAAAAAGTTTTTATTCGAATATCAACTGTTTCCCTGATACAGAGAGACTGCAGAGTTGAAGGAATTTTTGGTAACTTTCCTTAGCTTTATTTAAAAGTTAAATATTTTTTAATTGCATTCCTCTATCTCATTTTCCAAACAATTTCTTAGCAACCATTATACAAATAGTGTTCAGTTGTTTTATTTTTGCTCCATGCATAGTTACCAAAAATTTCTAGTGGGCTCTGAAGAAAATACTTTTGTCTGAAAGACCTTATTGAATACATCTTTGAAGAGGTGACTGTGTGTGGTTAGCGCTCTGACCTTGCATGCTAAAGGTGCCGGGTTCGAATCCTGAAGAAAGTCATCGACGTTTGTTGTGGCTCTGAATCCACATTATAATGTACATCCCGGTAAATTCCTATTGTACGTATCAGGGTTGGCGCGGTTTCAAAATTTGGCGACAACGCCAGAATGACGTAGTTTTCGATTATCGCCAACTCAAGATGGCGGCCGATTTGAACTAAACAAGATGGTGGGTAATTAGAAATGGCCGTTAATATTAAACGATCGCTAAAACAGAAGAAATATGAATGTAAATTATAAATTACCACTTATTATGCGATTTAATTACAAAAATTTCGGATTAAAATGGTGTATGTTTATGGAGTAATTGTATTATGGCTACGGTAAATTGCAGCAGCGACGTGAAATACAAATTACTGTATTCAAAACAAACGGCCCTTCGGCCAAACACCCTCTTCCAATGGTACCTCTGGCTTTCAAAATGACCGTAAAAACTAAACAAACGATTGAAAACATAACGAATATGCAATTAAACAATAATATATGTTAGTTAATAACAAAAAATATTTATAAAAAATGAGATTCAAATCGCTGCTTTCAAAACAAACGGCTCTTCCAGCAGGATACCCTCGCAAAATGGAAAATATAACAAATATGCAAATAAACTATAAAACTCTACATAATATACTATTTAATAACAAAAAATACCTAGGATAAAAACGGGCACCGAAGCAAAATACAAATTGCTGCCGTCAAAACGAACAGCCTTTTTCCGGCAGGACATCCATGGTAAAACAAAAAAAGTAACGAATATGAAAATAAACAATAAAATACGGCATATTTTAACTAATTACTAAAATTACGGCCAATTATTCAAAAATGGCCCTCATGAAAACACCGTTTTTAGCAGGAGGCGAAATGGCAATGGCAGGAACAGACACGCCATTCAAACGTTCAAAATAGGGTTGCCATAAAATCATTGTTGCGCATGCGCATATAAATAGGGTTGCTACATTGGAAACATTATCGCCTTTTGGTTTGTCGCCAAATCGATTTGGCGACTTGACACGTCTAATAGGAATAACCCTACATCCCTGCCTGATTAGCCGTTATTGTGCACAAAAAGGGTTCGTTGAGCGTACCAACAACCACCTTGAAGAGGTGTCTCCAATTTAGACCTTAATTGCTACTACGGCAAGAAAAACGTGTGTAAATGCGGCCTTTTAATGACAGTTCTAAAACTTGATAGAATGCAATGTCATCGGCAACAAGTCTATCTGTCAAGTTTCAATTATTGCCATTTCAGACGGCAAGTGGGTTAATTAGCCTTTCACAGATTTGCACGCCACAAACACATAATAAACAAAATTGGGTCATGATTTACCTTACATTGCCTCTTGGCGATTTTTAAAAAAAAAAGACGCCAAATTGAATTTGACATCAAAAGGCTGCGTTGCCATATCCAAAGTGGCGTGAAAAGGCTGTGTTGCCAAATCCAAATGGTCACTAGGGTTGCCATAAAATCATGTCGAGGGGTTGTCACATTGGATACCAAATCTCCAACTTTCAAAAAATCGCCAAAAGGCACCGTAAAGTAAACCTGAACCCAACATCGAAGTTAATATCAGTGGCGGCTTGTGGGGTACATCCAGGCGGCATCTTAATTATAAGTTAAAAATTAAAATTTACTAAATTGCTAGTGAACTTTGATTATTTTATAAATTTTCTTAAATGTAGATTATAACCGCAAATGAAGATGGAATTTCTACAGTAAGTAAAATTAATCTCCGATAAATAGCAAGCCTGTTGCACAATGCACAATTGAAGAAAAAAAACATGCTCATATCTGACGACGGTCGGGCGAGTAGAGCCAGAGATTGAAAGTTCCAAAAGGGCTGTGCTTTTGCCATGGAAATAACTGCTAGCATGGAATCTCCCACGCTAGCCGTCAAAATGGTATAGTGGTTAGCGTGCTAGCTTCTAGACCGCAAGGTTGCGGGTTCCGTATTAGGCATGGGTGTTTGTAAATGTATGTTGGCTTGTCTAATGACGAATGTTTCGGCGCATTATAGCCCTCGTGTTGCTGACGGCGCCAGATAATCTGAATGCAACCAACCTTCCACGCTAAATGTATATGGCACGGTGCCAAATGCACCCCTTATAAATTTTGCAGTTTTGAATGTGTATTTCTAATTATGATGTACTGTGATTGGCTTATGGGTGGAAGTGTGTGGGTGGGTGAGAAACGAGCATTTCTTGGAAGTCTCTCCTCCAAACTGAAATAGTTTTTGTGATAAGTTTACCCATGTTTTTTTTTTTGTTACTTCTTAAGTTAAGACTAAAACTTATAACTGAACCTTATTGAAACATGGAGCCTGTATATAAGTAAGTTAAAATAAGTTTTTTTTTCCTATTTTCTTTCCCATATCATTTAGTAAGTATTGAAAGGTAACTTTGAGTTTTGAGCAATTAAGGTTATAGGATTCCCATTCAAGAATGAATGTAGGGAAGGGGTACTTACTGTTCTGGCTGCCCCAACACTTTTGACTGAGGGCCGCCATTGTTTAATGTAAAGTTTTTAGAATGTATAAAATAGTTTATATTTTCCAAAAAATGAATTCTTTCAATAATTTTCCAGAATTTTTTTATTTATATCTCAAAAAGAGAAAAAGTCATTTAATTTTTTATTTGTGATAGCATGTAATATTTTATACCCATTCAATATTCCTGTTATGTTAAAGCCAAATAATAAATTGCCGACCAAACGGTATAGTGGTTAGCGTGCTAGATTCTAGACCGCGAGGTTGCGGGTTCGAGTCCCGTGTTAGGCATGGATGTTTGTAAATGTATGTTGGCTTGTCTAATGACGAATGTTTCGGCGCATTATAGCCCTTGTGTTGCTGACGGCGCCAGATAATCTGAAAACAACCAACCAAATAATAAATCGGATATGTTGTTCAACACCCACCCTAATTGTTGAATACACACTGTAAATAAATAAAGAGAAAAACGCACATAAGTTTTATAAAAAAAATCACAAGGAAATCTGTTAGGCAAATATGTATTAAAATGGCAAATATTAAATGTTATAGATTTTCTTCATCTTCTTTGAAGATATCAAATTTTAAAAATGGGTAAAATCTAGAAATAAAAATATAAAATATCAGCGATCTTAAATCTTGATAAGCATTAAAACATATTTCATTGTGTTATACATCAAATTACATAAATCAGGCCAACTGCTTGGAATTTGCTCTCGCCACTTCAAAGTAAAATTACAAATTTTAAACAGTCACCACTTTCTTAAAGGCATTTCCTTATCAACTACAATTTTCTGGTCAGGCACTAAATCAGATCTGTAATAAACCAATTGAAGATAGTTTTCTTAGAATGCCAAAATAAAAACAAATTTATGAGTGTACTACAAAAATTTAGTTATTGAAAGAAAAAGCCATATCAAGGAAAGGTTATTGAACATGCTTACTTGAATTTACATTACACATGGTTTGTACGTTTTTTTAAAAACTTTGAAAAGTGCTTCGAAAAGCTTATACTTAGCTTCTGCCAGCTTCAAATATACTCGGAAAGATATTTCTTCTATTGTAAACTTAAATATTGTTTCTATTGAGACCTAAAAATCATATTTTATTTTGTATTTACTTGATTTGAACTTGCACCGTTTGCTAATAAAAAAATGTGGAGATTTTTTTGATTTTGTATATTCGTATTGATAATGCATTCTTGAAAAGTCTTTGAATGTTTTTTCTCTTTCAATTGTGCGAATCATGTTGCAACCAAATGCAGAATAAATGAGGACTGTTTTTTCAGGATTTAGTGACTTTCCCTATGACACACTCCTGAATTTCTTATTGATATGGTTTTTTTTCTTTGTTTGTGGATCCTGACATCATATAATTTTATTTTCATTAACACAGCAGAGTGGCCACAGAACCGGGAAAACCTGGAAATCAGGGAAATGTCAGGGAGCTTTCTGATTCTTTAAAAAATCAGGGAAATGTCAGGGAACTTTTTAAAATTTCATGAAAATCAAGGAAATTTTGTATTGCTTAAGGCTCGTTCATCCATATTTTGGCGCTATTTACATTGGGATTTGCAGTGGTAAGCCATTAGAAGTTTAATGCTACGGAATTATTTAAACTTTTTTTTACCAGCAAAACTACTTTTTAAAAAATTGCATATTATCTCTTTAGCATACATATTCTATTTGATCAGGGTGTCTAGACATCTGGAAAACCTAAGAAAATTGGGGAAATTTGGAAAAAGTTAGTCCTAAAATCAGGGAATTTGTTAGAAATCTGTCAGGGGAAATCAGGGAATTATCAGGGAACTTTTTTTCCTGAATTTTGTGGCCACCCTGCACAGTGGTAGAAGTGGGTAAAAAAAGTGGGGGGGAGGGGGAGGGATGCCCAAAAGTTGTTGACAAGTATCTTCTTTCCCTTGGTGTCAAGACAACATCCAGACTGGTTCACATGACCTCTCGCAATGCCCTGTTCCATTTAAGTCTTCATTACTTGAGGTGGTTAGCCGTGAACAGGACACAGTTGACGACAGGGGATAAATGACTTGGCTTAGTGAATGGGAGTTTGAATGTTCTTTTTCTTCTTCAGTGGCCCTGGCCTTTCCAAGAACTTTCTACCAGGTCTTTTTTTTTGCCATAGTCAGTCTTCCAATTTATCACTTTCACAGTGGCAAAATCCCTTTCTAGGCAGTCAACCCATCTGAGGTTAGGTCGGTCCTATTCTCTTGTTTCAGTGGGCTTGGCCAAAAATATTTTCTGTGTTGAACATTCCCTGTTCATTTTAATAATGGGTAAAATCTTAGATGCGCCCATCTCTTGGCAACTTATTTCAAATTTCGCCAAGTTGACTACTAATTGAATATATGTTATTATTATTATTTTTCAATTAAAAAACGAAAACGATACTTAAAGGCCAGAAATAATAATATTTTATAAAAAAATTAAGACTTACCATAAATGTGTTTGCTAATCCTTTGCCGGCGGAGGGTACGTATTAATGATTTGCCGAATTAAGAATCTCGTAAAATCATAATAACCTTCTCCCAAGAGACCAGAAGCATAAATGACGGGGAAAAAATTAATACATATTAATTAACCAATCAGGTTTCAGAATTTCGTTGCGCTTTTCGAATAGTTTTGGTTCCGAAACGCTGTTGCGATCGGACGTTCAAACAGGGCTCTCCGTAAGATTCTAGACTATTCTCCATAATCCGTCTAGGTTGCCACATTGGCGACGTTATTGCCACTCGTTTGGCGAGAATTCCAAAAGATGCCAAGAGGTGGGTTGTGTTAAGATCCACCCTAATAATGTAGCCAGCCATTTTAATTTCTTTGGATTTTTATGTGTTTGATGACGTTGGGTTCCTTGAAAGCACGATAAAGTTCTAAATTTTAGCTTCTGTACCAAATGCCATCAACTAGTATTCCTCAAAAAATATCTCCAAGCATCCGCCACTCTAAGATACCAAGAGCATTTTCATCTTTTTGTGCCATTGTTCAAGTTTCTGATGAGTATGTGAGTAAGGTTTGAATGTTAGGAACTTCTAATACAAGTTTGGTTTATCCAATAGTTCAAATTGGGCGTATTTGTCTTAAACGAAAAAATAACTTTATTTGTACACACATTTTAAGTGTGTTAGAATTAAATAGGTTCGACTGAAGACACTTTAATCTGTTGCTCAGAGGGTCTGATTCCCAATTTCAATTCCACAACTTCATTCTTAGAAATTGATTTAAATGATAAATTATAAAAATTAAACTTACTTTGATAAAATATAAAATCTTGGGCCAACACTTTTAGTATGCATTTTTGAAGATTTTTTTTTACTGAATGTTTAACAAAAATTTCTGTGTTGATAGATGTAATTAATACATCAGACATATCAAACTATCTTATTTAATATACAGATTGTTTTGCCAACATATGTTTGAATCGTACATAAAATTTTATTAATAGTTTAAATTGAATTAATTCACTTAACTTATTTGCTTTTTTAGTTCTACTTTTCACTTTCTTCTTGAACCATGTTCAGAAAAATCACCAGTCATTCATCTCTTTTTGGATGTTGTCCTCTCCTTAATAAAGGTTTGAAGTACACTTTCAATATGATTTCTTACATATCTAGAATACTTTTTAAATATTCAAATTGCATAAATAACGATAAAATAAAATATAAAAAAATCTACGTTACAATACTGTGATGTTATCGTATACAAATAACAGATACAACTCCTAGACACCAGAGATCTCTTTTGTCTAGTAGTTAACATGACTGTCTACTGATCTAGGAGTCCCTGGTTTGACTCCCCATTAGCGCACATCACTACAGTGATGACTACCGCACAACTGAATCATGCTGCCATCTATCGGCACCTTTTGAAAATGCTGCATGACTTCCATACTACACCTCAGCAAGCATCTTTGGTGACTCACTGCCATACAGCAAGCAACCTCCAGCGACTCGATGGCGCACCCAAGCAACTCAATTGTTTGTCCCTTTGCTACTCAATGGGAAGGGGCTATGTGGTGGTATTGTGTACAAATAAGATACAACTCCTAGACACCAGACATCTCTTTTGTCTTGTGGTTAACACGCCTGTCTACTGATCTAAGAGTCTCTGGTTTGACTCCCCATTAGAGCACATCGCTACAATGGTGACTACTGCACAATTGAATCATGCTGCCATCTATCGGCACCTTCTGAAAATATTGCATGACTTCCACACTACACTTCAGCAAGGATCTTTGGCTACTCACTGCCATACGGCAAGCAACCTTTGGCGACTCAATGGCACACCCAAGGAACTCAGTTGTATCGTGTACAAATAAGATACAACTCCTAGACACCAGAGATCTCTTTTGTCTTGTGGTTAACACGCATGTCTACTGATCTAAGAGTCTCTGGTTTGACTCCCCATTAGAGCACATCGCTACAGTGGTGACTACTGCACAATTGAATCATGCTGCCATCTATCGGCACCTTCTGAAAATATTTGCATGACTTCCACACTACACTTCAGCAAGGATCTTTGGCGACTCACTGCCATACAGCAAGCAGCCTCCGGTGACTCAATGGCACACCCAAGCAATTCAATTGTTCATCCCTTTGCGACTCACTGGGAAGGGGCTATGTGGTGGCATCACGTACAAATAAGATACAACTCCTAGACACCAGAGATCTCTTTTGTCTTGTGGTTAACATGCATGTCTACTAATCTAGGAGTCCCTGGTTCGATTCTTCATTAGGGCACATCGCTACAAATACTTATAATTACTGCATCTCTTAAGAGGAAGTCATAGTAAGAATCATTCCTTATACTCCCTATGTTACAATCTTCTAGCCCAGTGCATTTAGAAATTACTTTCTATAAAACCTTGAAATTTGGTGAGGGATTGCAAAATGATTCACTTAATCAAATGACTTAAAATTAAAAACTCGAATACAGTGTATTGTTACGAATTTTTGTATATTTGTAAATATTTTTTACTATTAATTGTGTAAAAAGAAAATTTTATGTACATTTCGCTTAAGGCAGTGCAAGAGTTTATTTTGCTTTCCTGCAATGTGTCTCTTAATGCTTGATAACGAGTTTTACAGAGATAATGCTGGGAAACAAGTTTTACAAAGAGAAGGCCATTTAACATTATGGTTAATGGCAATCTCACCAAGTTGGCAACGGTTTTGGCGACTAATTTTGGTCGCCAAATTTAGCGAGAAATCGCCATATGTCGCCACACTTGGCCATTTGGCGACATTTTCGATCCCCATGTACATGTATAGGGCTTTTCGACTACAATCTGGAAAATCCTCCAAATTTCTATCTCTAGAAGATTCACGAAGGATTGACTCTTCTATATTAGGTCGTCCGTGAGTTGGGTTAGTGAAGTCAGTTAGTTGACTGGAGTTACTGAGTTAGCTGTCTTTCAGTGAGCATTCAGAGTAGTTCTAAAAGTGAACTGTCTTGCATTGTCTTTTGCAGCGATTTGTAGCAGTTGTGTATCAAGTTTTTAACTACTGTTTTGTACTCTATTGTTGTGTAAAGAGCTGTATTGAGTATACTAGAACGAGAAGTTCTGGAGTTATACCAGAATAAATTTCTGCAAATTTTGATCTGCTTTGGCTTCAAGTTTTTCGAACCCATCCACGCAATAGTATAATATATTTTATTTTATGTTTGTAAACCTTACGTCAATGCATTCGTAGTTGCACCACCTGGTTTTATCTTTCGCTATTTTCATTTATAATAGATAGACATTAAATGAAAACAAATTATGTTGTTCATTAAGTGATCTTTTTTGTAGCTGCTCACCAAATTTCAAGGTTTTTTAGAAAGTAGTTTCTAAATGCACTGAGCTAGAAGATTTTAACATAGCGAGTATAGGAAATGATCCTTACTAGGTCTTCCTCCTAAACCATTTCAGGGTAACATATTTGGTACTCTTTCGTTAAAGTTATACCAATTACTGAGTATACTTTATTTACCTTTATTCAAGGTGATTTGGAACCATAGATGGCACCAGATCTGATAATATACTTTAAGCCAAACTAGTGGTGGTGGAGGACCTCTGAGTTAATATAATTTTTTTAAATTTGTAATGGGATACTGGAAGGGTGATCAAAACTGTTAATTTTAAAAAAGCTGTTAGCTTGGGTTAGACTTTTTAAATGTGCATTGTTTGTCACATTACTTTACAATCAATACTTTTATTTTTTCAATGTGTTAATCTGTATTAGAAAAAATATTTTAATGTTTTAGTTAATTTTTAAAATTTGATTTTCAGCTTCCAGATTTAGGAATACTTCCACAATCATTCCGTTTGTAAACAGAGGCTTAGATGACAGTGTTAGGAATTACAGTTCATCTGATGGGTAAGTTACACATATGCATTTTTATCAGCTGAGCAGTATTGGAGTTAATTTAATCTATGTTAATTGTGTTTTATTATTTGTTAACCTTTAACTGCTGCGGTTGGGTGGTTTGACATTTTTGGCGCAAGGACAACAAGAGGTCCATGCTGCGCCAAACAAATTGGTGAGCATCAATTTAAAATTTAAGAAACGTAGTATCAGAAAAATTTATATAAAAGTCAAAGATGAAATACTTTAGGGGGTGGAAGCATTTTACAAAAAATGACTCGTGCTCTGTCAGACCGCTCACAGCAGTTAAAGGTTAAACATGAAGTATTGTAGGTATAGCTTTATTTTTGTATAATTTTTTCTGTGATTTTACCTGTAAACTACAGATTCTTAACTTTTCTAGTAAATTTTATAAGATAATATTCCCACTCTACTACTTTGTGTATTTACATAGATCTTTATGAGCTGATTCCTCAGACATAAGCAAAAAACCTTTTTAATATAGAGGAGACTGAGTTTAGAAGTAGTCTTATTATTTTTTTTACATATTTAACTATAGCATCAGAAGCACATCTTATGCTCATGACTAGAGTTGCTTTATTAAGCTGTTAGCTTAGAGTTACACCATAAGCTTGGAAAGTCGTCCAAAATAGGGGTTGCCGGAAAAAACACGAAATTCTTATTTTTCTGCTTATGTATTTAAGTAGAAGTTTCAACTTGCAATAAGTGTTTCACCGGTGCAGCTAGCCCGGCTCACCTCCTTAGCTGCATGCATTTTGAAAAAGATTTCCTGCTCGACCCAGTCTTGTTCTTCGACTTCCTGAGGGTGGGTGGACTCGTGGACCTGGTCTAGTGGAGCTAGACCAGTTGGGATAAGAAACAACAGTAGAAGTTTCTAGGATTCCCTTTTCTTTGAATTTGCTCTTTGAATACAGTTCACAGCATATTAGGCACATTTCATCCACTTCAGAATAACCAATTTTATGCAGTCTCAGAATAGACATAACACGTTATAACTATACATAATAATTCCATTAATACTGAGACTGTACCCTTTTTTTTTTAAATGATATACTTCAAGTTTCTTTTACTCTAATTTTAATGTAGTAAGTTTCATGCCATATTAAAGAATGGTTTTCTGAAATGTTGCAGGTGTAGGATTAATTTAACGATCTTCATGCAATTTCTAAAGTTCTAAAGAATCCAAAACTTACCTCATTAGAAAACCAGAAGAGTTATTGTATTTAATAATTGTTTTGAATTTTTTTTCTTCATTGCGTTTAAAATTATCCAACTTCTTTATTGCAAGCATTCTATTGGTTAAAAAAAATAGTTATTCACTTTGTTTCTTCTAAATCTTGTTTCTTTTAGACTTTGCCTCCCCTACAGATTCAAAGTGTAATGGGAAGTTTATAAGTTATAGTTTTTTGGCCTTCGAATGGTTAAACCAGCGTCAGCCACTTTGCGGCCCTCGAGCCAAATTTGGCCCGTCTCAGATTTTAAAGCAGCCTGCCGGCCTCACAGTAAATAACAAAAAAGAAAAAAAATCAAATTACACGGAGTGGACTTTTTATTTGTTACATAATTTTATTCAAATTTCATCAAGTCGCATTGTCAGGGATGACAGTTTTCCTCTTTTTTGGTTTTTTATGTAAAATTTTCCTTCTCTTTGTCCCTGTTTTAAGGATCTGCATTTTTTTTTTTATCTGAACCAGTTTTTCCTGCAATAAGTATACTTTTCTTCATGTCTGAACAGAAGATTTTCCCTCTTAGTTCCCCTTTCCTCACAGATTACTTCACTAACTCCTAATATTTGAAATGTAATTATTATATAGTATGAGAAATTTCATTGTATCTTTAAAATTATTGAATCCTCCTTCCTGCATACTTATTTTGTAGATTTTTTGTGTATTCCTTCCGCGAGCTTTTTTAACGAATTTTTGGATTTCCTCCTTTTTGCTCTCTGATCATTCTCATCCCTGCATTGTAACGATGAAACAAAAGATTCACTTCTCTTTTAGTCTTTGATTTACTAGTAATAAAAACTATTTTTTTTAATTATTTGGCAAACAAATTAAATATAAATTGTAATTTTATAAATATAAAAAAATTAATATTTCCCCTCCCCCCAGTTTTCAGTAACACTATATAAATTGTAAAATTGATAATAATTAATAATATATTTTTGTGTATCCGGCCAGCGAAAAGCAAACATAAGTCATAAGGCCCTCTTCTAAAAGTTAGTGGCGAACTCTGGGTTAAACGTTTACAATATGATTAAAATTGATTTCTCGATTTAGGAAACCAAAAACTGGAATATTGATGCTGAACATGGGAGGTCCAGGTTCTTTGTCAGAAGTTGAAGACTTTTTAACAAGGTTATTCACTGATAAAGATATAATTCCTTTACCCATGCAAAGGTAAACCCTTCATGCAGTGTTTTTTTTTAAACTGAAACATTGTATTTCTTAATAATTAAATGTATTGTTAATTCATGCATAAAATTAAATAAAAGCTGTTTTAAATTTCTTTGAAACTACAGTGTGTTCTAAAAAGTTTGAATTCTCTGTGAGCAACGACTTTCTCAAGATGTTCAATTTTAAAGATCAGGAAACACTTTTGGGACATTCTGTACATTTTAATAGAGTGAGCTACAGTTTTGTGAAATATCGTCAAACTCTATTATATTACTCCCTCTATAATTTTATATGTAGGATTTATATTAGCGAGCTACAGTTTTGTGAAGTATCCTTAAACTCTGTTGTGTTACTCCCTCTATAATTTTATATGTAGGATTTATATTAGAGAGCTACAGTTTTGTGAAGTATCCTCAAACTCTATTATGTTACTCCCTCTATAATTTTATATGTAGGATTTATATTAGAGAGCTACAGTTTTGTGAAGTATCCTCAAACTCTGTTATGTTACTCCCTCTATAATTTTATATGTAGGATTTATATTATAGAGCTACAGTTTTGTGAAGTATCCTCAAACTCTGTTATATTACTCCCTCTATAATTTTATATGTAGGATTTATATTAGAGAGCTACAGTTTTGTGAAGTATCCTCAAACTCTGTTATATTACTCCCTCTATAATTTTATATGTAGGATTTATATTAGAGACAGGGTTTCCGCGCATATGGAAAGTCAGGGAAAATCATGGAAAGTCATGAATTTAGATATTGGGTAAATTTTGTCATGGAAAGTCATGGATTTTGAGCAAAAAAAGCCTATAAGTCATGGAAAAACAGTGAATTGCGTGGATTCCTAAAAATCTTACTTAAAATCACGTGACTATGACGTCATAAACACTATGATCGCGATTCGTTGTTACTTCGACGATTCATAGATTCATCTGTATTTTTATTTACTTTATTGATAGAAACAACGGTTACAGTTAAAAACTCCGGCCAATGAAAATAATTTCTGAACTCCAAACTTGTGACATCACACAAGTAGGTCTCGGTGAAAAAAAATCATATTGTAAGAACTGAAACAAATTAATTTGATAATCTTTACTTTTGGTTTGACTCCGTCTGCTATTGGTTTAAATTTTTTTTTTTTTTAACTCAGTTTACATTGTTGATACCAAAACATTTGATTTTTGATTATATGATTTAATTTACTTATATTGACTTATTCCTTCTTCAAATATTTACTTATTATTAACGATTGATTAAATTTTTTAACACCTGCAATATCAGAGAATAGAAAATTATTTTTCGCTGTTTCTTCTGGTTTCGACGTATCTTCGTTACTAATTATAAGGCGAGTACCTATTCCTCTGCATTTATTGGGAAAATCGCTTGTAGATATCTAGGGTGGCGACAGAACAGAGAATTTCATTATTCTTTAAAAATAAAGAAATTGTTTAAAATTTGAACTAGCTACACGCTTCATTTTAAGTGATTATCATCTACAAGATGATATATCTAAAACCAAAATTCTCAAATTATACGTCCAAATAAAACATTTTTGAATTAATGTAAAATCAAGACAATATTTTTAAAATCATTATATTTGTCATTCCATAAACATGGAATGTATTAAATTTCTAAAATCAAAGCCACGGAGATCTTGTAATGTTCTTTGTCATATTTATCGGACTACGGAACAGAAAAGACTCTGGACGGTGAACGAAACGGGGGTAGCGGTAAGATGAAGCGGCAAAATATTTCGCCCAGACGCTCATGTTCATCATTGCCGGCCTGACCCATACTTCCGTTGTAATCAATATATACATTAACGCAAGCGGTGCCGCTCCATTGTTCTGCCGACAGTCGCTTACGCTTGCCGTTCGTATAACTTAAATCTGACTGATTCCTTTACTAGCATGATTATTTTTAAACTTGTCTTTCGTTTTTTGTCAACAGAATATATGAGAACCCTAATTATTTACGTATTATTTCTGTCGGATTTTTAGTTATTCTATAACTTAGCAGCGCGGCAGCTAGCATCCTTTTTGTTAAAAAGAAATTCTTCAACTTCAATCTAACTGCATCCTTTACAAATATGAATATTTTTCTTCTTGCCTTGTGTTTTCTGTTAACAGAATATATTAGAATCCTAAATTCCTTAATATTTCAAATTGATTCCATCAGATTTTTTTTTCCCGGTTTTATTTACCCTTAATAGCTCTGTTACAGATGTGCAACAAATCTATAGGCATCCATAAGCAAGAAAAGCTTATAGATGCTGTACTTGATTATTATTATTATTTTTTTTGTGCATTTATTTTTGACATTTTATTAAACACAATTAAGTCCTGCAGACATTGTGCCAAAAGCTTCTCGATAAAAGCCCACTTAAATATAAACTGGAGAGAGGACTATCTAGCTTGCATCCATCTGTAATATTAAATAACCCAACAACTTGATCAGCGAGATTTAATATTGTACTAGAAATTTTACACGATGCAAATATAATAACTAAAACAATAGCTGATTCTGCGTTTAGTATCACAGAGGAGAACATATGATGGTATAAAGGCCATTGGGGGTGTGGAAAATATTCATATTGATAAAAAGATGCTCTTAACTGTTCATGCAGCAAGGCAAAGATACAGGTTGCATCTAGAGAAAAAAAAAAGGAACTATTGGAAGAAAAAACAAAAGAGAAAGTTAGAAAATGATTTGCAACAACTGAGAAGTCAGAAGAAAAAATGAGATAGGAAAAAGAAAAAATGGAATTGCAGGAAAAAATTTTCATATTAGAGAGCAAGAAGAAAGCCTTAGAATGATTATCAACAAATGTTTTAAACACTTTTACTGTATTATTTTTCTATACTTAGTTTACTTACATGAAACGAGGATTTTTTACTCAATATAAAACTTTTAGTAATCATTTTACAATCATGTACAATAATCTATTTACTAAGTTGTGTTAGTAAAATTTACTATGTTGCGTTCGTAAAATTTACTATGCTGCGTTAGTAAAATAATAAAATTCGTGAGTCAGGTTCAATGTTTTTAATGTGATTTCTTGAGTCATGGAAAATCATTTGCTTCAGTCATGGAAAGTCATGAAAAGTCAGGGATTTGGGACATTTAAGATTGGCAGAAACCCTGTAGAGAGCTACAGTTTTGTGAAGTATCCTCAAACTCTATACTGTTACTCACTCTATAATTTTATATGTAGGATTTATATTAGAGAGCTACAGTTTTGTGAAGTATCCTAAAACTCTGTTATATTACTCCCTCTATAATTTTATATGCAAGATTTATATTAGAGAGCTACAGTTTTGTGAAGTATCCTCAAACTCTGTTATATTACTCCCTCTATAATTTTATATGTAGGATTTATATTAGAGAGCTACAGTTTTGTGAAGTATCCTCAAACTCTGTTACATTACTCCCTCTGTAATTTTATATGTAGGATTTATATTAGAGAGCTACAGTTTTGTGAAGTATCCTCAAACTCTGTTATATTACTCCCTCTATAATTTTATATGTAGGATTTATATTAGAGAGCTACAGTTTTGTGAAGTATCCTCAAACTCTATTATGTTACTTATGAAGTATCCTCATGTTATGAAGTATCCTCAAACTCTGTTATATTACTACCTCTATAATTTTATATGTAGGATTTATATTAGAGAGCTACAGTTTTGTGAAGTATCCTCAAACTCTGTTATATTACTCCCTCTATAATTTTATATGTAGGATTTATATTAGAGAGCTACAGTTTTGTGAAGTATCCTCAAACTCTATTATGTTACTTATGAAGTATCCTCATGTTATGAAGTATCCTCAAACTCTGTTATATTACTACCTCTATAATTTTATATGTAGGATTTATATTAGAGAGCTACAGTTTTGTGAAGTATCCTCAAACTCTGTTATATTACTCCCTCTATAATTTTATATGTAGGATTTATATTAGAGAGCTACAGTTTTGTGAAGTATCCTCAAACTCTATTATGTTACTTATGAAGTATCCTCATGTTATGAAGTATCCTCAAACTCTGTTATATTACTACCTCTATAATTTTATATGTAGGATTTATATTAGAGAGCTACAGTTTTGTGAAGTATCCTCAAACTCTATTATGTTCCTCCCTCTATAATTTTATTTGTAGGATTTATATTAGAGAGCTACAGTTTTGTGAAGTATCCTCAAACTCTGTTATATTACTCCCTCTATAATTTTATATATAGGATTTACATTAGAGAGCTACAGTTTTGTGAAGTATCCTCAAACTCTGTTATATTACTCCCTCTATCATTTTATATGTAGGATTTATATTAGAGAGCTACAGTTTTGTGAAGTATCCTCAAACTCTGTTATATTACTCCCTCTATAATTTAATACGTAGGATTTATATTAGAGAGTCTCAGATTGTAAATTTTAATGTCTGTGTATGTTTCCTTCCATTATTGTTTTGTGTGATACATTGAATGGTTACATCTCTTGACACTGGCTGTTGAATATGATATATTGAAGCAAAAACTTTTTATGGAGAAATTTAAGAGGGATTGTCAGTCTGTCCTGCTGTATGCTATTTTTCTTTAGATACGATTTCTGCCTGACTATTGCCTCAAAGCATATAAAATTTTATAACAGGCATAACGTCAATAATAAAAGCTCATTAAAAAATTAGAAGGCAAAGTAATTAGTTATTATTATTATTATTTCACTTAAGATTTTGTTATAAGCTATCTCGTAATTGCTTAAAAAATTACTACTAAAAAAAACCACTTGTTAATGCGTTTTCAAATCTTTTTAAATTAACTTTTATTACTGATTTTATGCCTGTTGTAAAATTTTGTCTGCTTCAAGGCAATAGTCAGGCAGGAATTGTAGCTGAAATATATAGCATTAAGTCTGTGGAACAGGCACAGACTGATGTTCTTTCTTGAAACTTTTTAAAAATTTTCTTTGAAAGCAAACTTTATTTTCTGTAAACAGTCAATTGGACCCATTTAGCGTACCGGCATTAGTTTTTAATTCCAAAATATAATTCATTAATACATTTTCAATGAGTCCCAAAATAACATAATATTACTTTTTAAAGGTAATTAAACTGATAGTTTTAGATATATATATATACTTGTAATTATGGTTTGCATTTGGCTTTGTTTTCAGTACACTTGGCCCCCTTATTGCCAAGAGGAGGTCTCCAGGCATTGTTAAGAAGTACAGTGAAATTGGAGGAGGATCTCCTATTCTTAGCTGGACTAATAAACAGGGTAAACTAATGACGGATCTACTGGACAAAATTTGCCCTGAAACAGGTGATTTTTAACTGTCACTATTTATTCACAGTGGATGAACTGAATGTTACAAACTTTATGTAAAAGCCTCAACCAATCTGTTGAAAGCTAGCAAAAGCCATTCACATTTATGCTAAAATATATGATCTAGCTACTTAATTTTTTTCTTAAAAAATTTGTATGATTAATGTTGGTTTTGATGCACTTTAAATATCTTTTTGTGATTCAATACAACTTTTTGCAAAATGGTCTACTTATACAAGAAACTTAAATTGTGCAACTTCAACTTATAATTTAGGTCCTTTAAAAAGCGTTTCTTCGATGAAGGTTGCTTCTCAACAAATATAAAAAATGCTAAGAATTGATGTATTATATATTTTTTTTTAGTTTTTATTCTGTACCTTATGTTATTCAAAAATTCCATATAATTTAAATTTATGTTAACCTTTAATACTTTATAGCTAAAATATGAAATTGCAGATAAAAAAGTGAATAAAAACTGTCATGAATTCTATTTTTTTTTAATTCAGTTTAGAAAGTACCCAGTAAAAACTCAGTAAATTGTAAAAACAGATTTTTAGATAGATACATTTTTATGTTTGAATTTTTGTATGTTTGGGCATTTTATATTTGTTTATGAAGGATAAAAACTCTTGTTTATGTAAGATGAAAATAGAAATATAATTTTTTAATTTATTTGCAATCGATTAAATTTTCCTCTTCTTTAGGTCCTCATAAGCATTATGTTGGATTCCGCTATGCAAATCCCCTCACTGAAAATACACTGGCAGACATGGAAAGGTTAGTTATTGCCAAACACACAAAGAGAAATCTGGATTACTCTCATTCACTAACTAAATAGTGCATCACATGTTGAAAAATTGTCTATCTCCTGCTCAGGGTGTGTTGGCCATTTTAGCAGGGGTCCCATTCACCTTAAAATTTCTAATATTTCTTTATTTTCTTTTTCTCCCCGAAATTCCTAAAATTGTACATACATTTTTCAATAATTCCTAATAAAAAAAAAAAAAACTTTTATTTTTTCCAAATTTTTTATAAAACCCTGATATTCCTCCAGATGTGAAAAATGGATTTAATTAAATTTGCATGGTTTGTCAAAATAGTATAATTGTTTAATTGTGTAACTTTAATTATTAATTATCCCTAAATTTGTCCCTATAAATTATCCCTAAATTTGTCCCTATAAATTATCCCTAAATTTTTTCCTATAAGTTTATCCCTATAAATAATCTCTAAATTTTAAAATATTATCCCTAAAATTTTAAGAACTATCCCTAAAATTTTAAGAATTATCCAAAAATTTTGGGGAATTATCCCTAAAATAGTCCTGAAAATTTTAGAATTATCCCTAAAATTCCTACCTAAATTTTTTAGCAAACTCTCTGTGCCCCCTGTTTTAGTGATGCTGTACATTTTGTTTTTCCCTGCTTATATTTTAGATTTTTAGCAATTCTATTTAATTTAGAGGTAAAGAATATTTTCATAGTTACAAATTTATGTTAAAGTACAGGAAAGGCCATTGTCATTTAAATGACAACAGCTTATCATAAAGATAAGGGTAAATTTTTCTCTCCTTTCAGGTTTAAGGTGCACCATTTAGTGAATAGGGGTGAGTCAGATTTTAATCTTTATGGTCAACCATGGACAAAAAGTTACCTAATTTTTTGTAATCCATAAGAATATTTTTAAAAATAAATATTAGAGTTTGTAACAATCGAGAAGCTTTTTGAATGAATTTTAAGTAAAATGACAAAATGGTTTAATAAAAAGAAAAAATTATTTACTACTTTTCTTTTTCCAGTAACTATAAAAATGTATGACACAATTTAAAAAAATAGTGTATTTCGTTACATATCTATGGCAGTTCTAATAATTCTTTTAGAAAATGACTTTTAATTTAAATCAATTTATAGTTTGTTGCAATAGAAAATGATTTTTTAAAACACTGTTTTGTTAACAATATAAATGTGCAAACATGTTTGTTGAAAAACATTTTAACAACTGAATTTATTAACTCTAACAAGTGCTTTAAATTAAAGTTATACCAATTATTTAAGTATAATAAAATGATTCCTCATTAAGTTTTCATGTTTCATTAAAAAATTGGTATATGTTAATTTGTTAAGTTTGAACTGTAATGAAAAGCTTTGCAAGACGTCTTTATCTTTTGGTTTTTGTATATTTCTCTTTAATTAGAATAATTTCTTTCTAATTAGAATAATTTATTTTTATTAGAATCCTTTGCTTTAGTTCATAGAAAGTAAGTTCAATAATATATGATTTTTGAAATATATTCTTCTCCTGTTAAATTCAATTTATATATTATTAATATGCAAGAGGTTTTTATTGGTAGCCACTATTCAGTCACTAACTACTCCTAAACTAGTAGGAAATAACATAATGATACTTGCATATTTTTAGTTGACCATACAGATTATATCACCAGCCATGATTTGTGTTACATCGAAAGTTTTATTATATCTTTTTCCAGTACTGTTCCGTTAGACTAGTACCTTACAAAAACCGCAAATTGTAGACCTAACTGATCCAAACTAACAACCTTTAATGGTTTAGAATTTCTATAACAAACCATAAGCAGTTACGCTTGGCGATACATGTACGCACCATGCAAATGTGTAAACATTTAGGCTTGGCCGCAAATGGTACCTGACTAATGCAAGAGTATTCTTTTCCCTTCACATTTCATGATAAAGGATTGTTTTGGGGCATTGGTAATGGGAATGTGATGTATCATTAAATGCTTTTGGGCAAACCTAATAAGAGGGAGAAGCCTAAGAGTTGGCGTTGGTGAGCTTTAGCGAGCATGGGGCATAGCCCCCTAGCATACTTTTTGAAACGGACATACTTTGAAAAACGGAGGAAAACAACTTGGGATTAACTTGCAGGACTACTAAAGAACATTTTGAGTGCTCAGTCAATAATTGATAAAGGAAACAAAAGGGTTAAGATTTACTGTATGATGTCGGATGGCAATTTTTTTATTCCGAATCCTGTACGGATTCTGCGCCGCGAATTGTTTACATCAAACCACTCCAAATTATGGCAACCATAGGCAGTTAGTTATCTTGCTCTTAAAAAATGGCAGGGCTGCCATTTTTTGGCGAAAATCGCCTTCGCGCAGAATTCGTACCGGATTCGGAATATTAGCCACGATTTTTTCATAAAAATCGCCAAAATTGAAAATTACGTCAATACGTTGTGTTGTCCAATCCAAATGATCACTAGGGTTGCTTTAAAGCCAAGTGCCAGGTTCGCCACATTCGGCGATAAATCTCCCACTTTTCGCCGCCAATCCAACCGAGACTGAACAGTAAATCTGAACCAACAAAAGACTGCAAACAGGGATAAAAAGAAAATACTTAAAGAAATTGGAGCAGTTCAAGCAGTTATAGATACTGGGAACAAAAGACTCAAGATTGCAAATAATGTAATTAATAAAACTTGATTTAGGGGATGGAATATTGAGGCAATAACGGATGACATGTTCAGGATCAGGCAATTTCTTTTTTTTTTTAAGGTGTGTTTTATATTCTCTTAAATACAGTATAACGAGTTTATAAATGTATAACTAGTTAATTTTTAAGTTCAGTAGCAACTATGTGCAGTTATTTGATGTTTTAAATTGTCCTATATATTTTTTTTAAAAATCCTATATATTCTTATTTTGTCACTTTGACCCCTGTGTAAATGATCATAAAGCTAATAAAATCTTATGTATTATTACTTTTTCAGAGATGGAATTCAACGTGCAGTTGCCTTTTCCCAGTATCCTCAGTATAGCTGCAGTACATCAGGCAGCAGTTTCAACTCGCTTTTTCGTTACTACAAAAACAAGGACTCAACAATGCAGTGGAGTTTTATCGACCGTTGGCCTACTCATTCTAAGCTGATAGAGGTATCGTTGAAATGTTTAGCAGATTGAAGTGCAACACCACATTTTCTTTCTAGTATTTATTATAGTGTGTGATAAACAGAAGGAGTTGAAACAAAAAAGTATAAAAGCTATGTTGTCAGGGATGCCAGTTTTCCTCCTTTTGGAGGATTTCCTCCTTTTTGGTTTTTTATGTAACATTTTCCTCCTCTTTGTCCCTGTCTTGAGGATCCACATTTTTCTGATCTGAACCAGTTTTTCCTGCAAAAAGTATACTTTTCCTCATATCTAAACAAAAGATTTTCCCTCTTGGCTCTCCTTTCCTCCCAAATTACTTCACTAACTCCTAATATTTGAAATGTAATTATTATATAGTATGAGAAATTTCATTGTATCTTTAAAATTATTGAATCATCCTTCCTGCATACTCTTTTGTTGAATTTTTGTGTATTCCATCCGCGAGCTTTCTTAACGAATTTTTGAATTTCCTCCTTTTTGCTCTCTGATCACTCTCATCCCTGTGTTGTGGTGTCATGTACAAATAACATATACAACTCCTAGACACAAGAGATCTCTTTTGTCTAGTGGTTAACACGCCTGTCTACTGATCTAGGAGTCCCGGGTTCGACTCCCCGTTAGCACACATCTGCTACAAGCTACTTGATGAATTTTCAATCATCACTCAATGATTAGTTGAAATTCTAGTCTGATATGGATGATACACAATCAAAATGTTGGTAAACTTTTCAGGAAAATCCTATATCAAAAGGATTGAAACATATATAAAAAATTATTTACATTTTCCCTTTAAAAAAATATTTAGTTTGGGTGGCCATTGGGCTGGAGTCATAATTGTTAAGGTAAAATAATTTAATAGTTACCTGAAACTTGTGGTTTTGAATGAGCTTACTGGTTGAGAACAGAAATCTTAATCCTTTTAAAAAAGAAATAACTTATTGGGTGTTAAAAACCATTAATCAATACTTCGTATTGCATCATCTCAAACAGCACTGCAAAAAAAAAAAAAAAAATAATAATAATAATAAAATAATAATAATAATAATAAAAAAATAATAATAATAAAAAAAAATAATAATAATAATAAAAAAAAATCTCTGCAACAACATTTATCTATAACTTTGTAGAACTACTTCAAAGCTCTGGTTAAATATTTTTGTCAGTTATAAATCTGCAATGAAGTTCTTTTTTGCTGTACAATCTATGTGAAATGGTATAGATAACATGAGACAAATATAAGATGAGTCAAATATTGTAATTTGTATTGATATTTGTCACTGAGATAAATATAAGATCCATTCAGCCTTGATGAATGATTTTTGACCTCCTGTTCTTTTTGACAAGGACATATGTACTGCTTTGTTTCAGTACGCATGTTCAAGATTTTCTATGCTCTATATAGGCATGCTGTTAAAATTCGCTCATTCACTCAGATTCTTTTCGTTCAGTTAAGAGCTATTGTACCGTACCTTCACTCATCAACCACCACAGCACTACTATTCATATCCTAAACATTTCTTATGTTTTTACTGTGTTGGAATTGATATTTTGATTGGTAGGTTTTCTTCGTTTACTTTTTATTGTGTTGTTGTTTTGCTCACTGTCGTTTTATTATTATAAGATTAAATATTTTTACAGTTTACCTGAGAGGTGTTTTATTTTGGGTTTGTGTTTGATTTCTGCAATTGCTCAAGTAACTTACAGTGTTCATGCACACACTACCTCCTCAACTTCAAAAATGAGAACACTTTCAAAATCACAGATTCAAGAGCCCAGGCAGTTAACTAATCCTATCAATTATGGCTTTAAATATACAGGGATGACTGTTTTCCTCCTTTCGGAGGATTTCCTCGTTTTTGGTTTTTTATGTAACATTTTCCTTCTCTTTGTCCCTTTTTTGAGGATCTGCATTTTTCTGATCTGAACAAGTTTTTTCTGCAAAAAAGTATACTTTTTCTCGTGTCTAAACAAAAGATTTTTCCTCTTAGATCCCTTTTCCACACTAACTCCTAATATCTGAAATGTAATTATTATATAGTATGAGAAATTTCATTGTATCTTTAAAATTATTGAATCATCTTTCCTGCATACTTATTTTGTTGAATTTTTGTGTATTCCTTCCGCGAGCTTTTTTAACGAATTTTTGAATTTCCTCCTTTTTGCTCTCTGATCACTCTCATCCCTGAATATAAGACCTGTAAATAAGTAACTTTTTTTAACAGATAAAGGAACAGTTTTCTCATACAGTTTTGGTTCTTGTGATATAAAATTTCAAAGTGTATTGCACCAACATTTTGATCATGTCACCCAATTATACTAAAATTTGACCTAATCATGCACACAACCATTTTTTATAAATATTTATGTGTTTCTAATTCATTGGGCTGTGTTTGTGCAGTCAAACCCCATTGACAAGAAATCCTGTTTAGCACAAAATAGAAGCAGTTTTCTGTACGATGAAGCTTAAATGTTAATTTATTTGTTTAATGTGAAATCACATAACATGAAATCATGTCTTGTGTACTTTAAATATTCCACCAAATGAGAAACGTATATTCAATTAAATTTGCATGTTTGTCAAAATAGTATAATTGTTTAATTATATAACTGTTATTTTGCTAATAAGTTGTTTGAAGTTCAATTTTTTTTTGAAATTTGGCAGTTTTTTGCCGTTATTGAAACAAGCTTTGGAAAGAATGCCTGTGTTAGGAGCCTATGTCAGCTTCAAAAGAAATATCCCTAAATGTTTTTGAATGATCCCTAAAATTTTAAGAATTATTCCTACAATTTTTGGGAATTAGCCTTAAAATGTTCTTTACATTTTTAGAACTATCCCTAAAATCCCTGCCTAATTTTTTTAGACAAATCACTGTGCCCCCTGATTTTGTAAAAAACCATTATACTAAAATATAAGCCTTGTATGTAAGTGTTTGAAAAAAACCAACAACAGTATTAAATACACTTATAACTATACTAAACTCCAACTTAACTTGACATCACTAGACGATAGATCATCACCGCTCTCATTGGCAGTTAATCCATTTTACCTGAGTGAAGACATAATTCTCGCCAAACCTTACAGCCTTTGATTCTCTACAGGGTTGTGGTTTGGCGAACATTATGCTTTCACGCCGCCAAAATGGATTAAATACCTATGAGCAATGTGACGATCTGCCGTCTAGTGATGTCAAGTTAAGTTGAAGTTAGTATAGTAGTTGAAATCCACATTAATTATATGAAAAAGTTTTTAGGCCCGTTAACATGAAATTTGGTTGTCGTGAAAGAGTTTGGTGGTCATATCCTTATGGAATTTGACTGTTTAACCAATCAATGAATACTCATGGCAAAACATTTAACATTAATTACTTTTTTCTTTTCTTCTGCCACTCTTTACAGTAGATGTTGTTTCTAAAAAATGGTTTCTTGAGATTTTTCTTCTTTGTGATAAATACAACACATTTCTTACATGAGGAATTTTATTTTTATAAATTAATGGGAATGTATAAAAGTATTATTTAATCAAAATCAGGCTAATGAAATAATTATTAAAGCAATTTTCCCAGAATATTTTGTGATAGTTTTGAATTCACTTTTAAATTATTGGAAGTTTTATTTGTCATTCAAAATTAATAGGTTTTTTTTTTTTTTTTTTTTTTTTTTTTTTTTTTAAATTAATACTTTTTTAATGGAAATGCATTTGTAATAGTTTTGTTTTCACCTTTAAATTATTGGAAGTTTTATTTGCCATTCCATGTTTTATTTAAAAATTAATATTTTTTTTAATGAAAATGGCAATCAAAGACATGTTTATTTAGAGTGTACAATAAAATTTTATGAATAGTTCATTAAAAAAATTAACTGTATGTTTCAAGAGAGATGTAAGATCAAGACACAACACAAGCTCATTGTGAATTAGAAAAAATATTATGCTAATATTATATTTCATTTTTTTTTTCATATAAAGTTTGTATGTTCAAAGGAATATTTAAAATATTCCTTTTTTTTACTAGAAAAAATATTATTTTTAATTAACTGTTCGAATTTTTATTATTTATAGTGTTTTGCTGATCTCATAAGTAAAGAATTGGATTCAGTCCCAAAAGAAGACAGACATGACATGATCCTTCTTTTTACAGCACATGCACTGCCAATGCAGGTATTAAATATATGAGTTAAATGCATTCAATTTAAAAGTTTTGCAAAAGACATGCTCAAATATGTCTTTGCTTCAAAAAGTTTTTTTTTTACATCATAAGTAGCAAAATAATTTTAAAGTAATATATGTATAGGAGAATTTAATATTTTCAAGCATTTTTTAAATTATCATTGTTTAATTACTGTTGATGATGTTACAGCATGTTCATTGTATAGTTCTTCTTTTTCGAATAGTTTGGAACTTGAACTAATCACAGGGGTTGCATTCTTTCTAAAATTTCTAATGTTCCTTAAATTTTTCTTCCTCCTTAAAATTCCTAAAATCGTACTTAAATTTTTTGATTATTCCTTAAAAAAAATAAAAACCTCTAAATTTCTCTGATTTTTCTTTAAAATACGCGAAAAAATGCAGATAATCCTCAAGAGGATTCTGAGATTTTAAATATTAAATTTTTTGGAAAATTTGCAGTTTTTTTGCTGGCATTGAAATATGCTTTGAAAAGAATGCCTGTGTTAGGAGTGTTTGTCAACTTTAAAAGAAATATCCCTAATTTTGTTTAAATTTTCTTTAAAATTTTTGGAATTTTCCCTTAAATTTTTGGAATTACCCCTAAATTTTTTTAAAATACTCCTAAAATTTTTTTAATTACCTTTAAAATTTTTGGAATCATCCCTAAAATTTTAAGTAATTATCCCTGAAATGATCCTTGAATTTATGGAATTATTCCTGAAATTCCTAAATAATTTTTTTAGAAAATTCACTGTGACCCATGTAATCAACAGATCTTTATAGTAATTTTTATTTCTACTTCTGTGATCTAGGTTGTAAGGAGGCTGGCACATAGGCTTGTCCTATTTGGAGCCTCTTATCGTAGGGATATATTGACTAAACATCGTGAAAGTTTCGTAAAATAAAATATTTGGGCAACGTAAATGAGGTAGAGAATTTTAATAGAGAGATCCGTTTCGTACCTGCTCTCATCGTAGAATGAGAGATTATACTGGCTTACATCTTAAAGAGGATGATAGAGGGCGCTCGCAGGCGTGCCTCACATAGGTAAACTGACACTTAAAGAAAATAAATAAGCATCAGTTCAAAATTTTACCCCTTAGTTGAAACATAGAACTTTAAAGACTTATTAAAAAAATTATTTAATTTTCTGAACCTGATCAAGGAATAAACAAAAAATAGTTGCAAATTTTTAATGTTGGTTCTGTGATTGTAGTCTTTGTCCAGAAGTGTCATTTGGGAAATTTTAACTATTTTATGAAATATTTCTTTTAATTTTTTATATTTTAGAGCTATCCAGGCCCAAATTTCCAATATCATTATTTATAAAAAAAAAAAAAAAAAAAAAAAAAAAATGTAAAATAAATCTAATAATTAAATAGTTTTAATAATTAATTTATTTTATTATTTAAATATTCAAATTTTATAATTAATGTATTTTGTTATTTAAATATTCATATTTAATAATGAATTTTAATAATTAATTTTATTCATGAATTTTAATAATTGAACAAAAATTAGTTTAATTAAATAAAATTTTCTCTGTTTCTATTATTTACATCTCTTTGGAGTGAACTTGGTTTCCATAAATAATTGATAGTTGTTTGCTACAAAAACTAAAACAAGAAATATAAGCTGTCAAATAATGTTCAGGAATTTAACTAGTAGATTTATTAGAAAATGACATCCGAAATGATAATATATTAACCTTAAAAATTATAAAATAAGTAAAAAGTAATATGATAATGTATAAAAATTTAGTACATCCATTTTTCTTAGTACATCTCTGAGGAAAGGTGAAGGGGGGATCGGTATTTGAATCGATTGGGCTTTTAAACTTGGGGTATGGAACATTGCTCAACTTTCCTTTACGCTATAATATTGGTCATTGCATTGAAATTTGATATGTTGTTATTTACCGTTTTCATATTTTTACTCTGTTAAATAAAAATGGTTAGTTTGATGACATTTTTGGCAATAATTTTTACATGGACAAAAAAACCCCAAAAAAACCCCTGCTAAGATTGCAAAATTGGCGTTGTTATTCGATAGACATTACATTGTTCTTCCTTGTGCATGAAGCATAACATTTTAAAATAATTTTGAAGGTGGGGACAGTTAGAATACCTTTTAAGAGGCATTAGCTCAGAGATTTTAATCAATCGTTAGAGCCGTTTTTTAGCAATTGCTGAAAAACATCATTTTTTCATGATTTTAAATGATTTTCATTTTTTCGAGACCAATTTTTTTTAAAATCAGGGTGTTCTAAAACGTGGAGAAATGCAGAAAAAAATCGCAAATTTTATTTTGAACGAATGCTATACTTTCATTACCCTATGTAAACATATGGGTTATTGAAAATAAAAAATCATTAAGGACACTTTTATTTATATCAAAAAACTAAAAAAAAAAACAAGTTCCCCGCAGCCGACTGGCCCATTTCCTTCAGACACTGACCAACCCGGTGATTACACCATTAGTCTGAGAGGCGACTGCAATTTTTGGACCCCATCAAACGTCATTCTGAATTTTTTATAGAAATTGGAGAAAAGTGAGTAGATTAGGAATCCACTGGTCTGCCGTGGCAAAAATGGCCGAAACTGATCAAAAATTGACTTGGAATGAGTTGAATTAAAATCTGATTGCCAAATATGTCATAACTTGTCAAAAAGAGAACAAACCTTTTCATCTGGCAACCCACAGCATTTTGATTTTCAATGAGAAATAGCGCAAACGATTTCTGATCTTTGGCTCAGAAAACTTGTATCTTTTAATAGTAAGCCTAATTGGTGACATTAGTTACGTCATCAGTGACGTAATGTTTATTTCCAACTTGGCTCCCTTTTAATAGATGCAAGTAGACCGTCGCCAGATATCTGAATCGTCTGCAACCTTCTTAATTGAAAATTAAAGAGTGAGGGTTACCAAAATAAAAAAAAAATGCTTATTATTTGGCAAGTTATGGCACATTTGGCAATTCGATTTAGTTCAACTTATGAAAAGTCGATTTTTGACCAGTTTCGGCCATTTTTTCCACGGCAGACCAGTGGATTCGTAATCTACTCACTTTTCTCCAATTTCTATAAAAAATTTAGAATGATGTTCGATTGGGTCCAAAAATTGCAGTCACCTCTCACTCTACTAGAAAGGAACAAATAATATTTGATATAAGAACTAGGGGTATGAAACACCACATCTTTCAATAACACTAAAATACTGGTCACTGCGTTAAAATTTGAAATGTATTGGCGTGACTTACCTTTTGAATTTTCTTTTAAATTTTATATTAAGAGAAAATACTTGTAAGGTACAAACCTATGGCCAGTAAGCCCCTGACGATCTCTGTATTATGTACCAAAATGTCATGAAGATCTGTTGATTATATATATTTATAATTACCCAAGAGAGAAGAGCAATTAAAAACACCCTGCATAAGGATATTAAAAAAAGAATTATTTATATAATTTGAGAAATAGGTATTATGAGCTATAGGAATACCTTAAATATTTAAATTATTAAAAACTACTGTGCAATTTTTTATTTTTAGTTACAGTAAAACTTCAGTTATTAGAAGCTGCAGTTATCTGGATCACTTTGAGGAAAAAGAAAAAGTGCAACAAAATTAGCTTTATAGAAAAACAGGGAAATGCATTTTTATTTGAAGCTGGTTATAAAACCCACATTATCATTCACGGTTGCAAGCCTACGTGTTGGATCCGCATTTTGCATAATGTACTTTTAGTGTGCTAAAAATTTCAGTATATTATTGATGGGAGAATTTTTTTCAAAACTCATATGAAGAGTAAAAAGCATGTGGATTGGTTTGATCAGCATTGTTGGAACTATTTTGAATGATAGATAATACCCCAAAAGTGATGTTGTTCGCAAACATTGATGTCATCGAAATCATTTCAAGCTAGCACGTTTGAGGAGCATGTACTGATATTTCTGAAATACCACAGACATTGAAAACCATAAAGAGTTGTGTTTTTTAGTATTTTCTCAATTTGAACATCATATTTTTTGTATTTATTCAATTTGAACATGCACCATTTGCCAATAACAAAAAAAAAAAAAATCGTAATATTTTTTTTAGATATAGTGTCGATAACGTATCTTTGAAGAGTGCTTGAAAAGTTCTTGAATTTTTGTCTCCTTCAAGTGTACGAACCATGATTAATATTTATAAGTGTTTTTTTTTTTTTAATACTTGTGTAAACAGTAAATTTTAAAATTTTTGGTAAAAACAGTTAATGTTTTCATATAATTAAATGAATCGACAAACATTTTATATAATCTATAAAACACAACAGCATATTCAAGAAAAATTTATTATTAAAAAAAAAAGAAAGAAAAAAAAGAAAGCTATCATTTAAGTGCTTCAAATCAAAACCTGGATTCTTTAAATTTCAAGGTTTTGCAAAGAAAATTATGTTCACGTTAGAAGTTTTTAAAATATTGTATTATTTTTTGAAGTAAAAAATTTAATTGATTAAAAGTGCTTATTTCTTTATGATTCTATGTATTTAAAGGCAGTAAATCGTGGCGATCCATATCCTGCAGAAGTGGCAGCTACTGTTTTGGGTGTGATGCAAAAGTTGAATTGGAGTCATCCTTATAGACTTGTATGGCAGTCAAAGGTAAGGAGATAATTACAATAAAATTCTACTTAATTATAAACTTTAAGTACCAATTTTATGATCAAATAAGTATTTAACTAAGTGCAGGGTTTCCGCGCATATGGAAAGTCAGGAAATGTCATGAATTTGGACATTGGGTACATTTTGTCATGGAAAGTCATGATTTTGAGCAAAAAAATGACCATAACTCATGGAAATACAGTGAATTTAATGGATTTCTAAACATTTTAAGTAAAATCATATAACTGTGACATCATAAACGCCCTGATCGCTATTCAGCTCATCGAAAATTCATCTGTTTTTATTTACGTTTTAACAGAAATAATGGTCACAGTTAAAAACCGCGGCCAATGAAAACATTTCTGAACTCCAAATTTGTGACATCACACTCATAGGATAAAAAAAAATTTCGCATTGTTTTGCATTGTTGATATCAAAACATTTGATTTTTGATCATATAATTTATTATTATTGACTTATTCTTCATGTATTTCCTTATTATTAAAGATTGATTAGCTTAACACTGAAATATCAAAGAGAGGAAAATTATTTTTCCCTTTTTCTTCTGATTTGTGAAAGTTACTGAAACAAGGATTTTTTTACTTAATTTAAAATAAAACTTTATGAAAATCGTTTTATGGTACATTGATTTAATTACTATGCTCATGTTAGTAAAATTCATATAGGTTATTATTTGTGTGTGATTTGATTTCTCGAGTCATGGAAAATTATTTGCTTTAATCTTGGAAAGTCATGAAAAGTCATGGATTTGTGACATTTTAATTTGGCAGAAACCCTGTAAGTGTGTTTTTGCTCTTAATGGTAAGACTTCCAATTCTGATGCAGATTCTTTTCCAAAGCAATTAATGTCAACAAATGATAGCAGACATCACTTTTTACAGGGTTTCCAAGGTCATTGAAAGTCATTAAAAGTGCTTAATATTTTTGAACTGGTTTTCAAGGCCTTAAAAGTACTTGAAAATGCTCAGAGGTGCTTAAAAGTCCTTGAAAATGCTTAGAAGTCCTTAAAAGTTCTTAATTTTTGTGTATGTTGTCCTACTGCAAAATTTATAAAAATATAACTCGGACTTGCTATCCCCGCATGACCACAACTTATCCGCACCGTATCGGAATTTTCTGACATATTTGTATTTGGTATGTGCCAACTTGTTACTGTTTTGGTAGAATATACTTTATAAAAAATTTATATGTAGACATGATGTCTAAAAAAAAATTTCAAAGGTCCTTAAAAACATTGAATCTATCTGCCAAGTTTCAGCCCAATTGGATGACGGCAAGGAGGTTAATTAGGTTTCCACAGTTTTGCCTACCATCGACATACACAACCATCCACCTACACATACACTCACAAAATCGAAGTTAAAATAAAGGATTTAAAAAAGGTATATTTTTTTAGAAAAAAATCAAGAAATTGTTATGACTCCATATTTTAATAGGCTGTGGCACAAGATATCCAGCATCTGATAAAATAGAAAAAATATATTATGATCAGGGACATCTGTGATTCTAAAAATATTAAAGAGTCTGTGATTTTGTAAGAAATTATAGAAACAATGGGCATTTTTAAAATTTGAAAAACATAAAAATGAGTTTCAGACAATGAAAGTAATAAGAATAAGAAATTGCCTCAAAAACATCCTTAAAATGGCAAATTTGATTTTAAATGTGGCAAACTAATAAAGCTTGTTTTGTATGTATCATAAATTCGATAATGTTGGATTACTTGTATTACTAATTGTTGGGAATTTTCAAGAATTTTAATTGCGTTATTGAATTTCTTTAAAATTAAATTGCTACAAGGTTTCAGTACATATGGAAAGTCAGGAAATGTCATAGAAAGTCATGAATTTGGACATTGGGTAAATTTTGTCATGGAAAGTCATGATTTTGAGCAAAAAAAATGGCCATAAGTCATGGAAATACAGCGAATTTTATGGATTTCCAAGAAACATTTTAGGTAAAATCATGCAACTGTGACGTCAAAAACGCCATGATCGTTATTCAGTTCATCGAAAATTCATCTATATTTTTATTTACATTTTGATGGAAACAACGGTCACAGTGGTCATACTGTCACTGTGGCCAATGAAAACATTTCAGCACTCCAAATTTGTGACATCACACGAGTAAGGACTCATAGGTGAAAAATATTTCATAATATAAGAACTGAAATGAACAGTTTTGATAACCTTGTGTTTACATTAAAAAAAATAATAATAATTTCCGTCTTCTTTCTTCTGTTTGCATTGTTGATATCATAACATTTGATTTTTGATGACATATATTGACTTATTTTTTTCTTCAAATATTTCTTTATTATTAAAGATTGATTACCTTTTTTAAAACTGAGATATCAAAGAATGGAATATTATTTCCCCCTTTTTCTTCTGATTTGGAAGTTACCGAAACAAGGATTTCTTACTTAATTTAAAATAAAACTTTATAAAAATCATTTTATGGTACTTTGATTTACTTACTATGTTTGTGTTAGTAAAATTCATATAGGTTATTTTTTTTTTTTTTTTTTTTTTTGTGATTTGATTTCTTGAGTCATGGAAAATTATTTGTTTCAGTCTTGGAAAGTCATGGATTTGTGATATTTTATTTTGGCAGAAACCTTGTTACTACTCTATTGTAATAATTTAACTTTCTTTGTACTCAGCAATTTAATTTTCTATTACGTTTTCATATATTTCTCCAAATATGTTTTCTATAATTGCAGACAAATTATGATTGCATTTAATTAACTCTGAAATATGAGGGATTTAAAAAAAAAAAAAAAATTGTGGTGCCAAATTGCTATTTGATTATTGCATTTATACATACTTTTAACTTTGTAGGTATATTTTGATATCTTGATTATATTCAGTTTAATTTCGTGTTTTACATGATCCTTTTTATTAATATTTTTGTTTATTTGTTAGGTGGGACCTGTTGCTTGGTTAAGCCCACAAACTGATGATGCCATCAAAGGTTACGTGTCCAAGGGCAAGAAGAATATTATGCTCATACCCATTTCATTTGTGAATGAACACATAGAAACATTACATGAATTAGACATTGAATATGGTGAAGAACTAGCTCATAAGGTGACTCTTAGATCTTAATTTTTATTTTCAGTTTTGTTAAAAGCTAAATTTCAAATTCTGTTTTGAAAATTGTCTGTGTGAAGAAGTCACACCTATAAAGTAAAACTGATAAACATTTGTCTATATTCGTGAGGTAAAGACCACTGCATTTTTTATTTTCTTTAATTTTCTGGTTAGGATTGCATTGATATTTGTGAAGAATCAGAATAACAAAAATGAAAGAAATGAGATTGACTGTGAATTTCACTTATAATCCGAAGAGTGACAGAAATTTTAAGCACCTCATCGAAAATCATTCTGATGAATATTATGTATCTGGTGGTGTAATATTTACTGCCAACTAAGCTTACTTTTAAAAGATGCAAGTATTTTTCATCGGAATTAAAATCCTCCTCATTATTCCTCATTGGAAATTAAAGAGCAGTGGATTAACCAAATACTAAAAGAATTCTCATTAATTGGGAATTTATGACGTATTTGGCAATTGAACTTTACTCGTTCAAAGTAGATTTTCAAACAGTTTCAGTAATTTTTGTAGTGGCAGCCTAGTATATACAGGGTGGTTATAATTAAAGTTACCCTGTTTAGAGCCACGTAGAGTCCGTTCTAATGAGCAGATTTTGATGAAACTTGGAATATACACTATATGGACCATGGGGAAAAGAAATCTACAATAAAAAATTGTAGCTCAAATTTTGACCACCAGGTGAAAAAGTGGCACATAAAGAACAAAAATCACGAATTGAAAACACAAATTTTTATTTAATTACATCATATGCTCAATGTGCATTCCAGTTACGTCAACCACATGCTTGAAGCATGTTATAGCGAGTTCAACAGTAGCGCGAAGGGTTTCTCGATCAATGTGTATGGAGGGAGCATACGAACTCTGCCTGAATTGAAAGCAAACATAACACGTCATGTTGCTGCAATTGATCGAGAAACCCTTCACGCTACTGTTGAACACGCTTCGAGCATGTGATTGACGTAACTGGAATGCACATTGAGCATATGATGTAATTAAATAAAAATTTGTGTTTTCAATTTGTGATTTTCGTTCTTTATATGCCACTTTTTCACCTGGTGGTCAAAATTTGAACTATAATTTTTTTATTGCTAATATCTTTTCCCCATAGTCCATATAGTGTATATTCCAAGTTTCATTAAAATCTGCTCATTAGAACGGACTCTACGTGGCTCTAAACAGGGTAACTTTAATTATAACCACCCTGTATATTCATAATTTACTTGAATTTCTCTCCATTCTATAAAAAAATTCTCAAGGATGTTTGATAAAGTACTAAAACTTTCAGTAATCTCTCAGTCTATTAGCTTAAAACCTATTGTAAAAAAGACTCATCCTAATTCCTGTCACATGTCCATCATGTGAACTGTCCAACAACAAAGATGGATGTTACATACATACATGGCATCAACAAATACAGAATGACTTATGAATCATGGCAATTAAATAACAGCAAAACAAAAGTATTGCAAGAGAGAATTAGCGCAGAATGTGTTGCCATCTGGTGTTTAAAAGTAAACAGTTTGTATTTCAATAATCCTAAATATCAGCAATTTTTATTTTTTTATTCTTTGAAGAGGTATAAAATACTGTCATTTACAATGCTTTATAACAGGAATGCACATTTTGGTAGAGTAATACCATTAAGAAAATAGCAGTCTCTTAATTTTGATCTGTTCTCTTGTAGAATTCAGAAAGAAATGTCCTTTTCCTCTGAGGATATCGATATAAAATATTGCATATTTAAGTATTTGTGGTACATATATGGTACATTTATTGCAATAAAAAAATACACGAATTCTGTAAATTATTTAGTTTCCAAAGAGAAATATACATAATAGACTGGATTTATTTAATTGTTAATATTTACATGTTAAAAGGTACAATTGTTAATGCTCTTTTTTATTCACTCTCATGGTTTGGAGCCCAAATTATTGTGATAATTTTTAAATTCATTTAATCAATTAAATATAATTGAATTATACTGAAACATGTTTTGCTTTAAAAATTATTAATTAAAAAATTATGTTATGGCAAGTAATGCTTGTACATATTTAAGTAATTTTAGTACATAATTGGTATATTTATTTAAAAAAAAAAAAAAAAAAAAAAAAAATGCAAGTTCTGTAAATCATTTAGTTTCCAAAGAGGAATATATATAATAGGCTGGGTTTATTTAATTGTTGATATTCTAATTTTATGAAGCACAATTTTTTTATGTACTTTATTCACTTAGATGGTTTGGAGCCCAAATTACTGTAATAATTTTTAAATTTATTTAATCATTTAAATATAATTAAGTTATACTGAACCATGTTTTGCTTTACAAAGTATTAATTAAAAAAATTTGCTTCTAATAAGTAATGCTTGTTGCCTCGGAAGATCTGGTACTATTTAATCATATAAAACAATGTCAACTTGCAAAGTCTATGCTATGAAAATCGTTTTATCGATGGATTTATTTATTTATAAAAATACTTATTTTGTGACTTCTTAATTCTTTGAATTTTTTTTTTAAACAGCAGGATTGAGATTTATTTTTCAATCTGTCTTTTGCTAATATTTTATTGCATCTATTTTGTTATGTCTTTTAAATTGTCATTTTTGTTTGTAAAGTTTTTCTATATTTTTTTTATAGATTGGAGTTAAGAATTTTCGCAGAGTTTCAGCTCCAAATGATCACCCATCATTTATAGAAGTAAGCCATTTATTAATTTTTAAATTGTTCATAAGATTTAAAAAAAAAAAAAAAGTTTTTAATTTAATCACTTGATTAATCCATTAATATTTTGAAATAAAATAAACCTATTTTTTATAACAAAATGCCAGAAATTAAATTTTGTTTAATTAAACATTATAGTGAAAGTAACACTTTCACTATGATATTTGATTAAATAAAATGCATACAGTAAAGTATTTTATCACACTAGGGCATTAAAGATATTACCTCATAGCTAATGGTCATTTTGCATTTGATTATAAAAAATACTAGATGCAACACTGAGAAAATATAATTGTGGTTTGGAATTTTAATCATAATAAGCATTTGAAAATTATTTTTTGTACTTCATTATTATATTATACTGTATGCAACTAGTTTCAAAATACTTTATCAAACTCGGTAATTTACTTGAACTCTGCTTTTGGATCAGTTACAAAAGTATTACTTTAGCAACTAGTTGCATAAATAACTATTTTAAAGTAATCCTTCATGTAATAATTGCCATTTGCCAATTAATTACTATAATATATTTTGACAACTAGAAGGATTGGAAAACTTTTAAGGTTCTCCATCAAGTAATTTGAAAGAGAGAATGAGCATGTTTTGGATTTATCTAAAACATACTTACCATACTTTGTAAACATTCCTAAATTGGAAAAGAATGCTGCAAATGTTAAATTTTTAAATAGTATACCCAAGCAGTTAAAAGTAACGTTCCAATATATTTCATTCAAATTCTGGTATGACTTGCTCTTCAAAAGGGTTGTGTAAAAATTATAATAATTGCTAAAATGTATTTTTAATGCATGTTATTTCTATAAGTTTGTTAATGTTTTCTATTTTAGGGATTGGCAGATGTAGTTCAATCACACCTGAGGGCAGGTGAAGTTTGTAATCCACAGTTGTTACTGCGATGTCCAATGTGTACAAAAGCCACTTGCCACCACACAAAAGATTGGTTGTCTCAACTGCAGCAGAAAGGAATCAGATGAGCAATTTTAGGACTCGTAATTAAGAATTTGCATCGTCAAGGAATCACTTTGGCAATTCAAAGTGCAAATATTGTGTTGTGTACCAATTCTTGGGAACATGCGAGTTAATTATCTACATTATTGGAGATCAAAGAAATGGTATTCAATAATATGACGATCCTAGCAATATGATCTAACTACTTAAAACTCATCACATATTTTTCTTGTAAACAACTTATCGAAATTTGATTTTCAAATCTCTGTATATGAGGTAGACTTTATAAATTCAAATAATGAATGGAAAATCGTTGCACAAATATTGTTTTTTACTCATTCTTGATAAATAATGTATTAAGTATTACATTTTATTTAAAACGTATTCTAGAAATTTTTCAATTATAGTTAAGAATTTTAGTTTTTTAATTGAAATCATACAAAGTTGTGTTACTTTGCTGGCAATTGAACTTTATATCATTATGAGAAAAAGTGTACAGGGCATTGACTGCATAGTATAGTTTCCAAATTATTGAATGAAGTATAGTAGCATTTTTATTTAAATTAGTTATTGTTAAAGTTAGTATCTATTCTAGAATATTGTATTTACTAAATCTATTTTCTATATATATAGTGTCTATTTTCAATACTTGTTATGTCTTTTATTTCTTGTTACATCTACTCTTTGTTTTGTTAAATCTTTTCAAGGGATCAAATTTGCATCACATAATATTATAATGCATTATTTAATACCTATGTTTAATTGTTAAGTTTTGACTGAATTAAATATTACTTATCTTAACATTAAAACAAAGGAGGGCTCTGCCTGTTTATTTGAAAGGCTTTGGGTTGTTTTTCAATATCTATCGCTACAAAATTTACAAAGTATATTATTTTTGGATTTATTAGTTCAGTGCCCCCATTTTCAGAATATATTCTTTTGATAATTATGTGTTAATTAATATTCAATTAACTTAGTTCAAAATTATTTTTCATTTGAATATACTTGTAATTTTATAATTAGTCAATAAAAAAAATGGTAAATTCCAGTGCAAAACTGTGAAGTAATTTTAGATTTGTAATTGAGAATAAACCTATTCTCAATATGTTGAAAAGAGTATTGTAATCAGAATTCAATTCAATTCCCTCCAATCATAACATTTATACTTTTTCTGTTTTGTTATTATAAAATAATGTTTTCCTTCTTGAATTACATGCCCAAAAATGGATACTTTGTGTTTATTGATCAAAATCGTTATAACTCAATGAAAAAACAAACTAAACTACCTAGTTTTGATTCATGCTGTTTGTGCAGTGCAATACTTTTAACTGAGTCTTGACTTTCAGTTAATGAATACCAGGACCACATATCACAGTAGTTATATTTTTTTGCGTTATTAAAAGATAATTTCTTATCCTTATTACAATACATACCTTAAAATGTATGCTTTGTGTTGATTATTCAAAATCACTAACTCAATGAAAAAACAAACTTGACTACCTAGTTTTAATTCATGCTGTTTGTACAGTGCAATATTTTTAACTGAGCCTTGGCTTTCGATCAATGAATACCAGGACCACATTGTTGACAACAGTGCCTATTTTTTTGTGGTCTATAGTTGTAAATATATACCTAAATATACAATTCCTGTTCATTATATTCAGGCTGTTGCGGGACTGCTTTTCTTTGCAAAATTTCTAGAAATCACTTCAGGCCATGAACTTCTCATAGATTTGTGTTGTTGTCTTAAGGGGATATGGTGTACCCAAAAAAATATTTTCTGAAATTACACCACTAAAATTTAAACTATAGTAATTTTACATTGTGTTGATGATAAGTAAACATAAATTAACCTACAAAAATATTTTGAATTAATAATTTTTGATTAATTCAATTTTTTAAAAAATTTTCAAACTTTTTTCGAAATGCTACTCCTTCCACAATTTTAAGTATTTTTCCATGAAGTTTTTACAATACATTTGTACTATAAATGTTGACAATAGTTAGTATGGATTTGAAGATGCAAGCTATGGAAAAGTTTTTATATGTTTTTACACTAAAAACAGCAAAAAAACAAAAAAAAAATTTCAAATTTTACATTTAAAAAAAAAACTAAACATAGCACACCTTATTCCATACTAACTTTTGTTTATCAGATGTATATAAATACGCTCTAAAAATTTTCTAATCCTAACTAAATTTAGAAAAAAGCCTTAGGGATTTAAAAAACACTCAAACTGAAAAATAACAAACTAAGAAAAACATTGTTAAAGATTTCTTTTTCAGCTTAGATAGTGTGAGAGGGTTTAGAAAATACTATACAACTTTTTATCTGTCAAAGGTACAAGTATAAATTTTTGCACAGCTATTCAGAAAGATATTCTCCACATTATGGGATAAAAATTGAAAAATTGACATTTTCGTCATTTTTTGGGTACCATGTCCCCCTAATGTTTTGTTTTGGGCATAACTGGTGCTTACTTCAATTTAATCTGTTTAAAATATTCTATTGAAACCTAATAGTCCGAGAGGCAACTGCAATTTTTGGACCTCATCGAACATCATTCTGAATTTTTTATAGAGATTGGAGAAAAGTGAGTAGATTAGGAATCCACTGGTCTGCCGTGGCAAAAATGGCCGAAACTGATCAAAAATCGACTTGGATTGAGTTGAACTAAAATCCGATTGCCAAATATGTCATAACTTGCCAAAAAGAGAACAAACTTTTCCGTCTGGCAACCCTGCATTTTGATTTTCAATGAGAAAAAGCGCAAACGATTTTTGATCTCTGGCTTGGAAAATATGTATCTTTTAAAAGTAAGCCAAATTGGTGACATCAGTTACGTCATCCGTGACGTAATGTTTATTGCCAACTTGGCTCCCTTTTAATAGATGCAAGTAGACCGTCGCCAGATATCTGAATCGTCTGCAACCTTCTTAATTGAAAATTAAAGAGTGAGGGTTACCAAATAAAAAAAATGCTCATTATTTGGCAAGTTATGGCTCATTTGGCAATTGGATTTAGTTCAACTTATTAAAAGTCGATTTTTGACCAGTTTCGGCCATTTTTGCCACGGCAGACCAGTGGATTCATAATCTACTCATTTTTCTCTTATTTCTATAAAAAAATCAGAATGATGTTCGATGGGGTCCAAAAATTGCAGTCGCCTCTCAGTCTATAACATTCCACTTGTCTTAAATTACTGAAGTTTTTTTTTTTTTTTTTTTTTTTTTAAATAGAATTTATAATAAATATGTTTTTGTAAAAACCTTTTAGTTTCACAATATATCATTATTTCATAAAATATTCCAAATCGTAGTTTTTGTTCTCATCTTTTTTATTATAAATCTACTCCTAATGTCACGATTTTATATGTTGATAAATAAATTATGCATTACTCAACTACTGTTTTTAGTTTCATTTCTTATTTTGAAAAATATGTATGCCTTTCACCTATTCACTATATTTTACTGCACTATTCATACAACACCCTTACTCTATTTCTAGCTAAACTTGTATGTAAGATAATCTGAGATGCCTGAATGCTTGAAAGATTCTCACACTTCAAAATTTTATTTGTTTTTCAATTTAACCTGATAGCTTTATTGTTACAATACTTTTTGCCAAGAATTCATTTTTTAATAGTGTAAGATTTAGGTTTATTCAAAATTGCGAACTCAAACAGAACCAACATTTTAAAATTTTAAGTAATAATTTTCAGTGATGCCAGTTTTCCTCCGTTTGGAGGATTTCCTCCTTTTTGGTTTTTTTATACAACATTTTCCTCCTCTTTGTCCCTGTCTTGAAGATCCACATTTTTCTGATCTGAACCAGTTTTTCCTGCAAAAAGTATACTTTTCCTCATATCTAAACAAAAGATTTTCCCTCTTGGTTCCCCTTTCCTCCCAGATTAGTTCACTAACTCCTAATATTTGAAATGTAATTATTGTATTGTATGAGAAATTTCATTGTATCTTTAAAATTATTGAATTATCTTTTCTTCATACTCTTTTGTTGAATTGTTGTGTATTCCCTCCGCGAGCATTTTCAAAGAATTTTTGAATTTCCACCTTTTTGCTCTCTGATCACTCTCATCCCTGAATTTTATTATTTTACGTTCAATAAGGTTTTTACTGGTATGTTAGTGTGGGTTACTATCATTACAATACAACTGTAATATGTTGGACACATTTTGATGTGGAATAATTCATAAAATAATGAAGATAAATTTAAATTGATAACACTAATTATGAGATAAACTCAATAAGTTTTATGGCCTTTGCCAACGGACTTCCACATGGGCGTCATTCGTCACACGGAGAATAACAAGACGGTAGTCAATTTCGCACCAGGTACGGGAAAGCATGTCGGCATCCACAGAGACTATTGCGGCTGTAATCCTGGCCTTTAAGTTATCAACACTCGACACCTTCCTCCTGTAAAACAGCCGATCAAACGGTATAGTGGTTAGCGTGCTAGCTTCTAGACCGCGAGGTTGCGGGTTCGAGTCCCGTGTTAGGCAGGGGTGTTTGTAAATGTATGTTGGATTGTCTAATGACGAATGTTTCGGCGCATTATAGCCCTCGTGTTGCTGACGGTGCCAGATAATCTGAAAACAACCAACCAATCCTCCTGTAAAACATTTTGTGTCCTTTACGAATCCCCAAAAGGAAAAAGTTCAGTGGCGTTATATCAGGTGATTCCGGCGGCCAAGAGAGAAAAATATAAAATTAATGATGCACACAGACGATATTTACAAACGAAACGATAAAAACATAAAATTAATAACACGGGCAGACGATATTTACAAAAGAAATTATATTTAAATTGGAAAAGGAAATTTTTTATGCCAACGTTCACTATAAATGAAAATTTATGAGTTATTCTATGTATAAATGCCTTAAGTTTGATTATAGTATCTTCATTATTTTATAAATTATTCAATATCAAAATATGTCCAACATTTTATCGACACACTGTGTAATATTGATTAAAAAAATACACTGCAAATATAATTCACATCCTACAGTAAGATTTTAGTGTTTAACAGGTTCTTGCAGTAAGCTCTACAAAATTCTGCTACAGGGACGCATTCAACTCAATGAGAGAGTGTAGTACATACTTCTGTAGTTCTTATTTAAATGTTCATGAAATATTGCATGTTAAAATATTTTCTGTGTACAGCATTTTATAGAGTCATTGTCTATTGTGGTGGTATCGTGTACAAATAACAGATACAACTCCTAGGTACCATAGGTCTCTTTTGTCTAGTGGATAGAGTATCTTGCTGGGAAACCAAAGGTCTCAAGATCGATCGCCAGAGACCGCAAAGAAAGCAATAATGCTTTATTGGTGACCCGGACGTGAGTTCCACACAATCATCTCGCCATCTTTGGCGACTCACAGTCGCACGCGCTCTGACCACGCGCAGACAACTCAATCGTTCGTCTCTTCGCGACTCACTGGGAAGGGGCTATGCGGTGGTATCGTGTACAAATAACAGATACACAACACTTAGGCACCAGAAATCTCTTTTGTCTCGTAGATAGAGTATCTAGCTAGGAAACTAAAGGTCTCACAATCGATCCTCAGCGACCGCAAAGAAAGCAACAACGTTTTATCTATGTCATACCAGTGGCTCTGAGGCAACATAGCTTGGAGATGCTTCATTGGTAGATTACTAGCAAAGCAAAACATGCTGGATGTGCTGATTTTCAAAATATTTGGGTTAGGTTAATATCAATGATCAATGTTATGACTATTTTTTCATGGTTCATAATGTGACCAATGGGCTCCGATGGCCCTGCGGTAGAGTATCGAGCTCATAACCGGAGGGTTGTGGGTTCGGGCCTCCGTCCGCCAAATATCGGTGTGTACCTAATGGGGGCTGGTGCACATTAAATCTGTCGTGGAATCTGTCAACACTAGAAGATTTCGTTCTCGTATTCTTCTAGATGCTCAAAATTACGAGGCGTATTTGGCTGTGTTAAGCACTTTATAAGTGGCAGAAATAGACAGTCGGTAGTTCCAAAATAAAACTAAAACAAATGTGACCAATTGGCAAGATTCATTTTCAGATGATTTTTCTCTAAAAGCCCTCCCAAAAAGCATTTTTCCCTCCTGAATCCTAGGGATAAGTATAAAGGACTTATGGATTGAAGTTCTTTTTCTTATCCCCTTCTCTTTAATACTATAGCATTGAAATATTCTTTGGATGGTTTCTTTATCCATGCTTGTTCATTGAATAAATGAAACAAAAATAACAAAAGACCTAATAACTATACCCGAAGTACGATTCCCGTGACATGGGGACATTCTCGCAGTATATAAAAAGTGTGTGCATGTACAAAATTGGTCTTTCGAATTTTTACTTTGGCAACAGCAGATGTCTTTGGAAAAAAAAGGAATGATTTAAAATAAAGGCATCACAAGCAGTGAAAGAATTTACTGTGGAATTTTATCAAATCGTTTTTGTAAAGCACACCTTTTATCCATCGTATATAAAGTAAATAATCCTTAAATAATCTATAATCAAATCTTTAAAAGAATATCTTCCTTTTGAAATATGTTTTTAGAAATTTAAATTTTATTTCATCTAAGTTCAAAACTTGGACCCATTAATAATACGTTAATCCTGCAGTAAGGTTGTGATATTCAATAGATTTTCACAGTAAGCTCCGAAAAATTCTGCTTCAAAGATAATTATTACATACACAAATAACATTCATTGACAATTTTTAATAGTTTCTTCACTACCCGCTTTATTCACTAACAAAATAAATAAATAAAAAAAAAAGTAGCAGAAGGCAAGACTTGATAACCCCCTTCTAAATTTCATAATACTATATATTGGTGGTCACTATTTTCAATGAGGAACTTTAATTTTTTTTTTGGTTTTATTTTTAAATATAAGTAGAGAAAAAAAATCATGAAAAACAATACCATTCTTTCAAAAATTTGAGCTCGGATAGATAGTTAAACAAATATTTATTTTTTCACTTTTCGATTTGGCGGGAAAAGCTACTTTTGCGTGTGACGTCAACGCGCAGACGATGAACCAGTTTAAAGTCTGTTTTAGACCAGGTGCCTCCTCGGATTTTTGACGGAATCTATGCGTAACAACGTCACGGTTTTTTATGCGTTTTTGGTCACGTGACCTTTGCTTTGATTTCAAACTCGATTTTTGATTAATTGAAAGCATAAAGATAAAAAATAATTGCACTGCTCAAATATATTCGTTGGATAACTCTAGAAAATACAAAATATATCCATTTTCCTCCCCTGTGCAAATTCCTCATTGTTGTTTTGCTTATGCTACTCGTTAAATAAATATATATATTTTTTTAAAGTTAAGTCTTATTGGCAACTTCCATACCCAAACCATTCCTCTTGTTCTTTCCATGTTTGCATAGTTTTGCAGGAAAACGCATATTGCTCTGCAAACTTGACTATCACGTGCATAGCGCAAACAACTAGCAATATGCTCCCAAGCTCTGTGCACGTGATTTTTATACCAGAGAGTAAACACTGCTTAGCAACTAAATCAGACTGCCCGTGATTACAGAGTGGGAACACGTATGTGTCGTTCTTTTCTCCTAAATTCCTTGTGTGTTGTACGATTGCACCTGCTTATCTATTAAAAGTTAATTCAATACGGAGTCAGCACTCCAATGGACTATTCCTGCATTTTTTTTTTTTATATTCAATTCTAAATGTTTCGAAAAGGCCATAAACACAAAAATTTCTGCTCAATGCGCTTCCCCCCCCCTCCCCCCCTTTTTTTTTAAATTTGCTATCAAAACTGCCTTGCTAGACGTTGGCGAGAAAACACGATTCATTCCTTTGGCGTTGAATGTGGCGTCACGGCTTTGCAAACACTTGGCTTGAAATGCGGCAGCGGTTTTGCAAGTTTCTCGCAAATCATGCCAACCTGTACGGAATGTGGCAATGGTCTACCAACACCAACTATTTCAACGCCAACTATTTGGCAGAAACCTCACGATAACCATAGAAACTGTAGAAACCCTTGACGTCACATATTTTGCTGAGTGTTTTGATCGGACTGGTTTTGGCTCGATTTTGAGGCAATTTCTTTTCTTAAATATTTAAATAACTAATTTTTTTTTTTAAAGAACTTTTGTTTAAATATTTGGAATCGGAAAGAAATTCCTCATAAATATAAACTAATTTCACTCGTTTTTTTTAAAAAATGAGGGAATTGTCCCCTCGTCACAATCTCAGCCTTCATATAACACCTCTGTACTTTCACTCTCTCTACTTAATAAACGAACTCAAAAAGTTGCAAAAGAAAAACACATTAACTTTATTGTTTTTATTCAGTACACAATAACACATTTCTTTTTTTCAAGCACATTCACCGCGTGTATCGCGCTCACATGTTCTACAAACAAAAAAAATAAGTCCAATGACAAAGGATAGGGTGCAAAAAAAAAAAGGAACTTGGGCTTCTGTTTTAACCTGATGGGAGCCCGCAGTTACGCGTAAGCTACTAAAAAGAAAGGATCCAGAGTTGTTTTTTTGGGATGGGCCACACAAGAAGGTTTTGAGAGTATAGGTTAAAATCTAATAGCGGTCCAGTTCAGATCCGGAGAGTAATGCACCGATGTCTGCCAGGAAAAGGATGCCACCACTGTGTTTCGGACGAAATGCGCGACCAAGGTAGTCCTCGCTTCTACAAAACTTGATCTGCAATGAAAAGAATAATCGTCGTGTTATGATGGATGTGAAGTTAATATATATACATATATATATACAATTGTTACGAATTTTTGTATATTTGTAAATATTTCGCAGTGTTAATTTTGTAAATAGGAAAATTTATGTACATTTTGCGTAAGGCAGTGCAATAGTTTGTCTTAAGTTGGCTTCCCTGCAATATGGGTCCCGTTGCTTGATAACGAGTTTTACAGAGCTGGGAAGCGAGTTTTACAAGGAGCAGGGCATTTAACATTATGGTAATGGCAATCTCGCCAAATTGGCGAGATAGAGGCAAGTTGGCGACGGTTTTGGCGACTAATTTTTGTCGCCAAATTTGGGGAAGAATCGCCAAATATCGCCAAACTTGGCGACCATTTGGCGACATTTTCGGTCCCCTTGTACATGTATAGGACTTTTCGACTACGATTTGGAAAGTTCTCCAAATATCTATCTCTAGAAGTTTCAAGAAGGTTCGCCGCCTCCCCTATATAAGCCCGAATTAGTTAGTTGAGTGAGTTGAGTTGACTAAAATTACTGAGTCGAGATACCGAGCTAGCTGTCTCTCAGAGTAGTTCTAATGCGAACTGTATTGCATTGTCTTTTGCAGCGATTTTAGCAGTTGTGTTGTCAAGTTTTTAACTGCTGTTTTGTGCTCTATTGTTGTGAAAAGAGCTATATTGAGTCTACTAGAACGAGATGTTCTGGAGTTGTGAGTCACATTGGAATGAATTTCTGCAATTTTTGATCTGCTTTGGCTTCAAATCTTTCGAACCCATCAACGCAACAATATATATATATATATATATATATATATATATATATATATATATATATATATATATATATATATATATATATATATATATATATATATATAAATGAGGGAAATTGTCCATTATCAATTAAGTACATTGGTATTTTTCATAGATATTTGTTTCGATTGAAGTAATAACATTACTTTTGCTAAAATAACGATTTGAACTTGGTTGGTTCGTACGCTCAACGACCAATTTTTATGCACAATGGCAGCCAATCAGGTCGGGACCTATAATCTAACTTAGATTCCGAACCGCAACGAACATCTTTGCCTAATCCGGAATTCGAATCCGGCACCTTTGGTATGCGAGGCCAGAGCGCTAACCCCACAGCCATGGGAATTAGAACTTGGATATTAGATGGAAAGATTTCACTCCAACTCCATGACATTTTTATTTGTAAGAAATTAAAAATAAATAGTTTTTTTTTTTTTTTAATTATCGCAACTTTACAGAGAGGATTTTAGTTATTAAAACATTCCTAAATTATACATGCTTTTTTTTTTTTTTTTTTTTTATAAATCTTGTTTTGAAACAGGAGTAGAAGTGATCTTTTAGTGATAGTTACTGATATAATCTTACTTGTTTTTATCATAATGATAAAAAAGGCCCTTAAAAATCACTGGACAAGATACATTTTAAAACTGAAAAATAATTATAAAAATCTTTTAGTCGCAAAGAAAAGTGCTTTTTATTTATTGGAATTTACTACCCACTTCAGAGCAAAGTTTATTCTGATATTCAGAATGTCTGCAGGTGCTATTAAAATATAATTTTATTTTAAAATAGAGAATTTTACTGGAATTATGAAGCACATTATTTTCTTTCTTTCCCATGATTGAATTTCCAAAGTTTCTTTACTAAAAAAATAATTCATCATTTTCAACTGGAACAAATTGTTATAAATTGAAAGAACTTTACAAACTTTTAATTTGATTTAGAAAATTTCTGATGAAGCGTGTTCAAGTCATTGAAATTTAATCGGTAAAAAAAAAAGAAGTTTCCTTGGAATATAAAAAAATTAACATTCAAATCAATTTCTTTCGTGTAAAATTTCTAATATGAAATAAAATTCTATTAAAAATAATTTTTTTAGAAATGAAGATCGAATGCTAATGCAAGAAGAAAAAGGCTTAATAAATGATTTTACTAAATTTAATATTTGCCTAGAAGGTTCCGTCCTCTGCGCTTTAATGCTCCTGCAAGAAGTTACTTCTCTATCAATTATAGAATGAGAGGCGACTGCAATTATTGGACCCCATCGAACATCATTCTGAATTTTTTATGGAAATTAGAGAAAAGTGAATAGTCTACGAATCCACTGGTCTGCCGTGGCAAAAATGGTCGAAACTGGTCAAAAATCGACTTTTAATAAGTTAAACTAAATTCAATTGCCAAATGCGCCATAACTTGCCAAATAATGAGCATTTTTTTTATTTGGTAACCCTCACTCTTTAATTTTCAATTAAGAAGGTTGCAGACGATTCAGATATCTGGCGACGGTCTACTTGCATCGATTAAAAGGGAGCCAAGTTGGCAAAAAATATTACGTCACTTATGACGTAACTGATGTCGCAAATTTGGCTTACTTTTAAAAGATATAAGTTTTCCGAGCCAAAGATCAGAAATCATTTGCGCTTTTTCTCATTGAAAATCAAAATGAAGTGGGTTGCCAGACGAATAAGTTTGTTCTATTTTTGGCAAGTTATGACATATTTGGCAATCGGATTTTAGTTCAACTCATTCCAAGTCGATTATTGATCAGTTTCGGCCATTTTTGCCACGGCAGACCAGTGGATTCCTAATCTACTCACTTTTCTCTAATTTCTATAAAAAATTCTGAATGATGTTCGATGGGGTCCAAAAATTGCAGTCGCCTCTCGGACTATTACACTTTATCCTGATAACTGCATTCGCTTTTGTTAATTTTCCGTCTTAGTTTTCATATTTTCATTAAATAAGAAAAAATGGCCTGTTTGGCGATATTTTTAGGCTATAAGTAATATTTTTGCAACAAAATCAATCAATTAAACGTCATATGTCGAAATTTTTTTCGTTAAGGGTACTTGGTACCCCTTGTTTTCACAAAAAAATTATATAAAAATCAATTTTCAATTTTTGCCTGTTTATAATCTTTGAAACCTTTTCCTTTGTTTGGAAAGTTTTTGAGCCGATCCGATGATTGTAATTGCAGAAAAAACTATATTATTATGGAGAATTTGGCATTGCCGCAATAGCTCCTTCGATGTTTCGAACGCATTTTTTTTCAATTCGTGATTTTTGAAATTCCCACCTTACTCAAAATGCTAAAACTTCAGCAAATAAGAATGAAATGACTTGAAATTTCTTTTGAAATCATCCTAAAGAACAATTTGATGAAAACAGGCATAGAATTTTGAATAAAAAAAAAAACTTTTTTTTTTTACAAATTTAAAGGTTGAAAAATACCTTTTTTTTTACGCTTTTTATTTTATCTATTGGTACAGTAACTGTCATTTTCCCGAAAACTATTTTACTTATTCTAAATACGATGCCTAGAAAGTTAGAGTATATACTGGGAACATTGTTTAAAAAAAAAAAAAAAATAGGAAGAAATATTGAAAAAAGAAAAATGAGATAGAATTTGAAATTTTATGAATTTTCTTAAAAATAATTTTTTTTGAAAAATATTTAGAGCACTATGTGAGTTTAAAAAAAAAAAAAAAAAATTGAGTTTTTACTTAGCAATATTTCTAAATATGTAAAAATTATAATTTTAAAGCTTAAAAAAAAAATGAATGTATGTATGTATGTATGTATGTATGTATGTATGTATGTGTGTATGTATGTGTGTATGCATGAATGTATGTATGTATGTATGTATGTATGTATGTATGTATGTATGTATGTATGTATGTATGTATGTATGTATGTATGTATGTATGTATGTATGTATGTATGTATGTATGTATGTGTGTGTATGTATGTATGTATGTATGTATGTATGTATGTATATATGTATGTATACATGTATGTATGTATGAAGGGTACCAAGTCCTCTTAAGTATTGCATTATTTTTTCTTGTAAATTAAAGAGTGCATAAACAGTTGTTTATAGACGATGCTAAAGGTAAGAGAACTCTGCTTTGAATACATTCGTTTTTCAACTTGTTCCGCGTTAATCGCATATCGAAGGTGAGGATGTTTAGCGTACCTTAAAAAACTTTACCACAGTAACTTTAATCAAAATCGTTAGAGGCAATTGCTGAAAAACATATATTTTTCAATGGCAGCTATCTTATACGCATGCGCAATTTTAACGAAAACCCTAATGTCAGTTTTCATGGCCACCGCTAACACCCTGTACCAAAGTTGAACATCATTATAGTTCAGTTCGTTCTGGAGTTATGCTGACCACTGAGTGACATACATATACAGACATTTTTTCTAGACCATCAGATTGTTGAACTCAGCATGTTCTAAAAAGTATAAAAAAGGGGGGAAAAAATCGAATTCTTTTTTTCCGAATGCTATACTTGCATTACTCTATACTTAAGGTATACATATACCTTAGGAATCGCAAAATTTGACTCAATTCTGCGTTTTTGTTTTTTGTTTTTAAAATATTCCCGAATTCATTACCATTAAAATGATACCATTTTCTTTCTGAGACTCAAATTATTTTTTAAATTACAGTAGGTTTTGTGAACCTGTTTTGTATCCCGTTCATTAGTGTAGTAAACTTTAAACGCGTTTTCTGAAGAATGATATTTTGGTGTTATATGACTTTACGCCAACGGTCATAACTTTATAATAAATGGTCCGATTTACAAAATTCTAATTTTGTTTTGTAGAAAATAGTTGTGAGTGTATTTTCTATGGAGAATCTAATACATATTGGTATAAACATATTTTTTATTCATATTTTAATCTTAATTTTGTGTTAAAAACTATGCATTTTTTAAAACTTTTTATTTAAAGACTTATAATTAAATAAATATTGAAGCCAAATTCAAAATTCTCCATAGGAACATGCGTCAATATAATATCTCTTATTTGCAATAAAAATAATACCTCTAAGTTAATTACAAGTTTATTTATGTATGTTCAAATAATGTCCTAACTAATCACTTTAATTGCAATTAGCTGATTTAAAAATTGACGGGAAAAAAAAGTTTATATATAAAAATGCATCATTTTTAATTCTGATATACTGCCAAAAAGTTTGAAATTATAACCTAAAAATTAAAGAAAATCATCTCAATTGTATATGTATACCTTAAAGTGACCAGATTTTTTATCTCCAGAAATTTCATCAGTTATCTACTCTGTTAGTTTTCAAATTCCGAAAGACATTTTTGTTTTTGCTTAGAACCACTTTGGCGGGACCCTGTAATGGGAAAGCAGGATTATTTGGCGAGACATTCGGTCACTGGCAAAGTGAGGTGAAAAGCAGGATTTCCGCCAAAATCACATTACCTATGTTGCCATATGGGTAATGGATAATTCCCGCATTTTTTTTTATTCAATTCTAAATGTTTCGAAAAGGCCATAGACACAAACATTTTTGCTCATTGCGGTTTTTCTTTCTTTTTTTATAAATTTGCAATCAAAGTTCCCTTGTTCGACGTTGGCGAGAAAACGATTCATTCGGCTCGAATTGAATGTGACGTCAAGAGGTCTCAAGCATCTTGCCTTGAAACCAGTTTTGCAAGTTTCCCGCAATCGCGCCAACCTCTACGGGATATGGCAATGGTCTACCAAAATCAACGCTAACTATTTGGTAGAAAAATCACGAAAACCATAGAAACGGAAGGAACTCTTGACGTCGCAGATTTTGTTGAGTGTTTTGATCGGACTGGTTTTGGCTCGGTTTTTGGGGCATTTTCTTTTGTTGATATTTAAATAACTAATTTGTTTAAAGAACTTTTATTTTATATTATGGAATCAGAAAGAAATTCTTCATAAATATAAAATAATTTCACTCGTTTTTAAAAAAAGGCGGGAATTGTCCATTGAAAGTAATAACAATTTCAAATTATATTATTGAAACTACATAATATTTTACCGCTCTTTTCTTGATGCATATTCTAAACTAAATTATATGGCTTAGCTCTTTTGCATATTCTAGAATTAAATATCTATAATTTCAATTTAAATGAATATAACAATGTGAAAGTATAAAATTTTCTTCTAGAAATGGACCCTTTAAGAAAGAATATTCTGAAAAAATGCCTCCTAAGGGGGTCCGGCACATGAAAATTTTTCAGATTATTGATTTTGAGTTTATTACTGTTTATTAAAATATAAATTTTGTCTTTAAAATGATGCCACATTTGTAATTATATCTTATTTCAAAGTATTTTTAATAATTTTTTGAAGTAAACAAAATGTAGATATTTAATGCATGTTTTTTAACTTCAAAGCCGAATTTCTCAAAATGCAATTTTTTCATGGGGGCACATAGCTTAAAATCTATATGACATAAATGCTTGAAATTTTTTATACATGTTTCTCTAATGTATTTAAGTACTTTAACACGAGGAATTATTGATAAGTAGCATCCTTTTTTTAAAAAAAAAATAGTTAGTCTAAAATTTTATAATTTTTCTTAAACATATTTTTAAAAAAATTATAATTATTTTAATTTTTAAATAATAACAAAAATCTCGTGTTAAAGTATTCAAATATTATACTGTGAAAGTTTCATAATTATTGAAGAATCAGTTATCAAATGAGATGCCCCCAAAGTTGTTGAATTTAACATGGGCTCCTATGGAGGTGCCGGACCCCTTTGCAAATATTAAGCCCTTAGTTTACAATCAAATGTTCTCTAACAATGACGTTTATGCTGTGTGTTAAAATATCAGACGCGTACCCAGGGGGAAGGATTTGGGGATATATCCCCTCCCGAAATTTTGCCTCAACCTAAGTATTTTTTTTGTTTAAAATAGTAAATTTATTTAAAATGGTTTTGAATTTCTGAATATACGTAGGAAAAAATACATGCCACAATATATTTGGCATTAATAAAAAAAAAAATATTGTGATTTGTTGAGTCATGATTTCATATTCCTTCCCGAAAAAAATCTCTGACTAAGCCCCCTTTAAAATCTATATAAATAAAACTGACTTTCTGTCACACGGATTTGGGGACCGTTTCACTTAAAAACTACCTAACGGATTAGGATGAAATTTGGTATATCGCTTAATTAAACGACCAGGAGTAAAATAGGCGATATATTTTTAATTTTAATTGAGTTTTAAAATTTCCGAAATAATTTTTTTTGGTGTTTTTAAGCAGACGCAATTTAGTATTTCCTGAATGGCAACTGAATGACAATCTTCGTTTGGTTTGTTTTGAAAATCGCAAATGATATTCTACATTCACAATGCCTAGAAAAAAACGCCCATCATTAAGCAAAATCGACAAAAAAGTTTTTCAAAAACGTTTAAAGAGGAACGAATTACAAAATGACAACCAAGAAGCTTCGACTTCGCGGCAGCCGGACATTTCCCCAGAGGACAGATTAGCGTCGCAACGGCGACGCCAGGAGTCTGTAAGGAGTAGAGAAACATCAGAGAGGCGTGCCGTTCGTTTAGAAGCAGATCGGCTAAGACATGCCGAACTAAACGAACAAAGAATGAATTTACAATGGGGTGATAAACTTTTATATTACTTTTATTTAGTACCAAAAACTGAGTTTATCCGTCAACGACGGGCCACGCAGCTAGTATATAATATTTGTTGTTAGTATTTGTTGCTAACAAGCCCCGGCGTCAAAGAAATTCTTGTTTCTTCAGTTAGTGAGAGAGAGCCCTTAAGAAGCCCTAAGTGCCATTCAGCTGATTCTTCTCGCTAATGACATATTTCTAATTTCGGACTGCATACTTGTAAGACGACGAGTTTCGTCTTGCCATTTATAAACTCACGAATCAATGATTTTTTCGTTGATTTCGGATATTGCAAAAGGCGAAATCCGCAAGTAAATTTTTCTACTATATTTATTGTTGATTTTAAAATACTTATAAATGGGTTACTGCGTAAATGAAAATACTTTTAAATGCTTTACCTCATCTATAAAATTGTAAAGTTATATCTGCGTACCTGAACCTCAGAGCCAAATCTATATTGGCTAAATTTTTTTTTTTTTTAATTTGTTTTATTATAACTTATAGGTTAGTTTTATGTTGAGTCATATCTTATACTAAACTTCAACTTAACTAGACATCACTTAGACGATAGATCGTCACAGTGCTCATAGGCATTTAATCCATTTTGGCGGAGTGAAGACATAATTCTCGCCAAACCTTAGAGCCTTTTGCTCTCTATAGGGTTGTGGTTTGGCGAACATTATGCTTTCACGCCGCCAAAATGGATTAAATACCTATGAGCACTGTGACGATCAATCGTGTAAGTGATGTCTAGTTAAGTTGAAGTTTAGTATAGTAACTCACGCTAAAACCAGGGGTGGGGAACATCGAATAGCTTTCAATTACACTATAATACTGGTCATTACTTTTAAATTTGACGTGGGTATGTTGTTATTTACCGTTTTCATAAATTCATTCATTTAAATAAAAGTGGTCTGTTTGGCGATATTTTTGGCGAAAATGTTACATAGGCCAAAAAGGAAAAGTATGCCAAAATGGTGAAATTGGCGATATATTTTTCGATAGTTCTTAGATTATTCTTTTTTGTTAGTGAAACAAAAGAAAAACAGTCTTTGATTAGTGATGGGCAATGTTCAAGGGAATGAACTCCGCGTTAAAGACATTCGTTTTTAAACTTTTTAAACATTTATCGTATTTCTACGGTAATTTAGGAGTTGAGGATGTTAAGAACACATTAAGAGGCATTACACCAGTGATTTTGATCAAAACCGCTAGAGCCATTATTTAGCAATTGCCGAAAAACATGATTTTTTCATTAGAAGTTACTTAAGGTATACATATACAATTGAGATGATTTCCTTTAATTTTTAGGTTATAATTTCAAACTTTTTGGAAGTATATCAGAATGAAAAGTGATGCATTTTTATACACAAACTTTTTTTTCCGTCAAATTTTTAATCAGCTAATTGCAATTAAAGTGACTAATTAGGACATTATTAGAACATAAATAAATAAGCTTCTAATTAACTTAGAATTAGTATTTTTATTGTAAATAAAAGATATTATGTTGACGCATGTTTCTATGGAGAATTTTGAATTTGGTTTCAAAATTTATTTAACTTATAAGTTTTTAAATAAAAAGTTTAAAAAAATACATAGTTTTTAACAAAAATTTAAGATTAAAATACTCATAAAAATTTTGTTCATAACAATATATATTAGATGCTTCATAGAAAACACATTTACAACTATTGTCGGCAAAACAAACTTAGAATTTTGTGAATCGGACCTTTTCTTATGAAGTCATGAACGTTGGCGTAAAGTCATATAACACCAAAATGTCATTTTTCGGAAAACGCGTTTTAAGTTTACTACACTAATGAACGTGATACAAAACAGGTTCACAAAACCTACTGTAATATAAAAAGTAATTTGAGTCTCAGTAAGAAAATTATATCATTTTAATGGTAATGAATTCGGGAATATTTTAAAAACAAAAAAAACAAAAACGCAGACTTGAGTCAAATTTTGCGATTCCTAATGTATATTTTACATTACGTCCTTATTACCGCAAGTAGGCGGTTTTAGATGCAACTAAGTTTTTAAACCGAAGTCATTTTTGATCAACTCTACTATTAAATATTTTAAAAATTACTTCTTTTAAACTAAGATGATGCCATAAAACAGATTTTTTTTTCTTCTTTCTTTGGAACTTTCTCTATAACTATTCTTCATATTCTTCTTTGTGGAATTTTTAAAACTTTTCAAGGCGCCTCGTGTACGAATAATAATAGCTTGAAATCTACTAAACCAATTTGTACCTGAATTCTTTCTTATAAGTATCTTGATTAATCCAGATTGTCACAATTTTATTTCGATGTTTGTTGCTGAAGGGGTTATATCAAGGATAGGGAAGACATACTTCGTAATCGACCTACGTAATCGCTCACAAAACCTACTGTAATATAAAAAGTAATTTGAGTCTCAGTAAGAAAATTATATCATTTTAATGGTAATAAATTCGGGAATATTTTAAAAACAAAAAACAAAAACGCAGACTTGAGTCAAATTTCGAGATTCCTAATGTATATGTATACTTTAATGCGCATGCGCAACTTTTACGAAAAATGGCAGACTAGCCTATACATCAAATTTTAACATCGTAGACATCAATTTGTTCTGAAGCTATACTGATCACAGATACACGGATTTTTTTTCTAGACCACTTTTTTGAAGTCAGGATGTTCTAAAACGTAGAAAATGCAGGGGGGAAAAAATCGAATTTTTTCCCCTTCAAAAACAATACTTTTATTATGTTACTCTATAAGTGTAATTTAAGGGGGTCCAGTACAGAAATTTTTTCAAAAATCCTAAATTTTTTTTCTGATTTTAAAAAATAGTTCATACATTCCTGAAGAGAATGATGTTTTTATCTTATTCCTCCGGTGATTAGAACGCCACAAAATTACCTGTTATTTAAACAACACTAATGGGCGTAACCCCTTGAAGCGTCTGCTTAAAGTGCGTTTTTCGAACACTAGTGTTTTTCACAGATGTTGCATATTCAAATCGATATATCTCCAGAACCATTAATAATTGGCTATTCAAATTTTTGGAGCATTTAATTTATATAGTTTTAAATGTTTTGTCCTCCCAGAATTTTATTTTTTTAATTCTGTTTTAAAATATAACATTTAGCGTAAAAGATAACATTAAAAAAAAAGCAAAAATTTCAATATTTTAACTTTGAGAATTTTTTTAATTTTTTTTAATTCACCTATCAAAATTCTGTGAAGACAAAATTTTCTTTATATAATTATGTATTACAGAAAGCTTTCACTTTGAAATTTTTTTTATTTTTTCTTGACTTATATCAAAATACGCAAACATCAATAATTAGGGATTTTTCTTGGTTTTTAATTTTTTTTTAAATAACTAAACACAATATTTCAAAAAACATTTTCTCAAAGATATATAAATAGTATCTCATGCATAAAATAAATTTTTTACATAAAAATGTACATAAATAAAGTTTTTTTTATTTTCGGTACCGGACCCCCTTAAAGGGATAATTCTAAAGCATTTGGTGTAAGCTATAAACGACTATTATACAAAGTATAATGTGAGTTGGATTCAGTTTTTTCACCCTCCAGTAAAGTTGCTCAATGAACAATCCCGCATTTTTTTTTTTAATTCAATTTTAAATCTTTCGAAAAGGCCATAAACTTAAAAATTTCTGCTCAATGCACCTTTTTTCCTTTTTTTAAATTTGCAATCAAAGTTCCGTTGTTAGACGTTGGCTAGAAAACGATTCACTCAGCTCGAATTGAATGTGACGTCAATGCTTCTCAAACATCTTGGCTCGAAATGCGGCAGCGGAAACCAGTTTTGCGAGTTTCTCGCAAATCGCACCAAGCTGTAAGGGATATGGAAATGGTCTACCAACGACAACTATTTGGCAGAAACCTCACGATAACCATAGAAACTATAGGACCTCTTGACGTCACGCATTTTTTTAATGTTTTGATCGGACTGGTTTTGGCTCGGTTTTGAGGCATTTTCTTTTTTTAATATTTAAATAACTATTTTTTTTTTTTTTTTTTTTAAGAACTTTTGTTTAAATATAAGGAATAAGAAATAAATTGTTCCTAAATATATTGTTGCGGTGACGGGTTCGAAAGATTTGAAGCCAAAGCAGGTCAAAAACTTGCAGAAATTTATTCCAATATAACTCGTCCCAGATTTCTTTACAGCTCCAGAACTTCTCTTTCTAGCAGACAGAATACAGCTCTTTTCACAATAATAGAGCACAAAACATCAGTTAAAAATTTAACAACACAACTGCTAAAATCGCTGCAAAAGACAATTCAATACAGTTCGCTTTAGAACTACTCAGTAATTCCAGTCAACTAATGGACTCAGCTAACAACTAACTCTGTGACTAAAAATCAGTCAACTAACTAACTAACCAACCAACCAACCAACCAACCAACCAACCAACCAACCAACCAACCAACCAACCAACCAACCAACCAACCAACCAACCAACCAACCAACTAACTAACTAACTAACCCCACTCACGGCCGGGATTATATACGGGAGGCTGCGAACCTTCTTGAAACCTCTAGAGGTCGATATTTGGAGAACTTTCCAGATCGTAGTCGAAAAGTCCTATACATGTACCGGGGGACCGAAAATGTCGCCAAATGGTCGCCAAGTTTGGCGACAAAAATTAGTCGCCAAAACCGTCGCCAACTCGGCTCTATCTCGCCAATTTGGCGAGATTCCCATTACCATAATGTTAAATGCCCGGCCCCTTGAAACTCGCTTCCCAGAGTTACCTCTGTGAAACCCGTTATCAAGCATTGAGATGCTCACTGCAGGGAAGCCAATTTAACGACGAACTATTGCACTGCCTTATGCGAAATGTACATAATTTACTATTTACAAAATTAACACTACAAAATATTTACAAATATACAAAAATTCGTAACAATATAATAATTTCACTCGTTTTCAAAAAATTGAATTGTCCTTTGGTATTTGGGCACATTTCGTTTTGAGGTAAAGATATACAGGGTGTTTCTAACATATCTGGCAAAAATGTAAAGGCAGGTATAAGGAAGAAAAATAAACGTATTTAACATAAGAAGATGCCCTGGAAAGGATCATTCCCTATACCTGCTATGTTACAATCTTCTGGCCCAGTGCATTTAGAAACTACAGGATGGTTATAAAATCACTTTGCCAATACATGGACCACTAGCCTCCGTTCAAGAAAAAATGGTCCTGTTCAACAGATCTCGATGCGATTTCAGGGACAGTTATTTAGAAGTATGAGCTCAGGATTCTGTTAATCGCAACAAAATGGCGCCCAATTTTACGGTTACAGTTATAGAAACTCGAAATTTTCGAATGGCAACACTTACTTTTTTCTATCACAAAATGCTCAGCGCATGCGAAAACCTTAAAGAGCGTTGGAACGGTACGTGCATCACAAAAAATAGACACGTTATTTCCGCACAAAAAACAACTCTGAGAACGGCCAGCAGAAACATGATCGGCCGTTCGCCAGATATTCAGCGTAGAAAGCCGATAAAATTGCCTGTTAGGCCACCCGTGCTAGCTTCGGCCTCTGTCAAATTTCCACCGTGAGTTCCAATCGTGTTTCTGTTGGCCGTTCGCAAGGCTTTTTTTTTTGTGCGTACATAACGTGTCCTTTTTTTCTGATACGCGTACCGTTCCAACGCTCTGTAGGGTTTTCGTATGCGCTGAGCATTTTGCGACAGGAAAAAGTAGGTGCTGCCATTCGAAAATTTCGAGCGTCTGAGACTGTAACCGTAACCCAGAGCGCCATTTTGTTGCTATTCACAGAATCTTGAGCTCGTACCTCTGAATAACTGTACCTGAAATCGCATCTCGATCGGGTTGAACGGAACGGAAGCTAGTGGTCCATGTATCGGCAAAGTTGTTTTACGACCATCCTGTAATTTGTATAAGACTTTGACATTTAGTGAGTTGGTATGAACATGACTGCTTAATGACATGACATAAATTGTTTTCGTTTAATGTCTAACTATTTTAAATGAAAATTAACCCTTTGCACTCGTAATTATGCTTTAGAAAGTTAGCAAATAACTCTGAATTTTTTTTTCACGTTTCAATCAAGATGAGTTTTTTTTTATGGAAATGTGTTCCAATTTAACTAAAACGTCCTTAAATCAAAAATTTAAAAATATATCCCCTGAATACACCCCTTGACCTAGGGTGGGAATGTGGCCATATAATATTTTATTTTTCAACGTGTCAAAATAATTTATTGAAACTACTAAGAATACTTAAGTATATTTCACTACACCGCATTAACCCTTTGCATCCCGCTGTCCCCTCTCAGGGGACATCGTAATCTTGCATATCACTCGGATGTGCCCTCTCAGGGGACATCGTAATCTTGCATATCACTCGGATGTGCCCTCTCAGGGGACATTAAAGTTTATTAGTGATTACGGAGAATTAAATTTTTTCAGCACAACTTTTTGAGAAATACATGTTTTCCTGAAGTTTTCTCTTGAAATGGTACAAAAAATCAAATCAAAATATGGTAAAATTACCAAAGATATATATAAAAAAACATTTCAGCGGGGTTTTGTGTCAAAAGAGAACGTGAGAAGTGTTGGTTCACGACGGTCCGAGCACTTTTCTGTGCCACTTGAAAAGAGTGATAAGGAGAGTTTGTCGATGGTGGGTTTGTTGAAATTTACTGGCGCAAGTGCAACACTAGGGCTGAGCTGCTGGTAGCCGTCCAGAATGGTTCGGAGTGCAAAAGGTTAAAAATCTAAGAAATGTAATAATATGAACAAACTATATAAACAATATTTAGGGGCGGAACGTAATGCCTGCACCTCCACCAAAGCAAATCAACTTAGAAATACTTCGAACAGAAATGTTTTGGTTAAGTTATCACAGTTTGCCAAATACAGATGAGATGTCCCCTGTACGGGGACATACGAGCGCGATGGTAAAACGAGTGATGTCCCCCAGATGGGGACATACGAGTGAAAAGGGTTAAAATAGCAAAGGACAAAACCAGTTGGAGCTATTGCATATGCATTGACGTAACGATGTCATATAGACTGAGAGGCGACTGCAATTTTTTGGACCCCATCGAACATCATTCTAAATTTTTTATAGAAATTGGAGAAAAGTGAGTATATTACGAATCCACTGGTCTGCCGTGGCAAAAATGGCCGAAACTGGTCAAAAATCGACTTTTAATAAGTCGAACTAAATCCAATTGCCAAAAGTGCCATAACTTGCCAAATAATGAGCATTTTTTTTATTTGGTAACCTCACTCTTTAATTTACAATCTTCTAGGTTGTTCTTCTAGGAGGTTGCAGACGATTCAGATATCTGGCGACGGTCTACTTGCATCTATTAAAAGGAAGCCAAGTTGGCAAAAAATAATACGTCACTTATCACTTAACTGATGTCACCAATTTGGCTTACTTTTAAAAGATATAAGTTTTCCGAGCCAAAGATCATAAATCGTTTGCGCTTTTTCTCATTGAAAATCAAAATGAAGTGGGTTGCCAGACGAATAAATTTGTTCTATTTTTGGCAAGTTATGACATATTTGGATTTTAGTTCAACTCATTCCAAGTCGATTATTGATCAGTTTCGGCCATTTTTGACACGGCAGACCAGTGGATTCCCAATCTACTAACTTTTCTCTAATTTCTATAAAAAATTCACAATGATGTTCGATGGGGTCCAAAAATTGCAGTCGCCTCTCGGACTAATATATAAAATAAAATATATTAGACGCTATTTTCGATTTTTTAATTTATGTCATTTCATTAGGTGATCTTTTTCGTACCTACTCACCAAATTTCAAGGTGGTTAGAGAAAGTAGATTCTCAATGCACTGGGCTAGAAGATTGTAACATAGCGAGTATAGGGAAACTAGAATTTCCTCTTAACACGTTGAGCGCCACGCGAATTCTTAAGGAAATCCCCTTCGGGCCACACGCAGTAGTGCACTATGTATTGCTATACCGCAATACCATCGCATCGCTACTAACAGATTGAAATTATCTCTATACAGTTGAGTAAATATATTAGGGCCATTGTTTCTTATCGCAGTAGAAGACATTTACGCTTGGAATTAAATGCTTACAGACATTCATTCCGCACGTTTACACAGCGTTGCCAGACCTCGAACTTAAAATTCTTAGGTAGGCGATTTTTCACAAGGGCATTTTGGGCAAAGTATATTTAGTAATATTTTTATCTATTGAAATATCAATAGTACTTAAGAAACTAAGACTTTTTAAACTTTAAAAATTACAAAGAAAAGCACCATGTCAAATTATAGGTGGGGGATATGCAACAGCGTACTGTCAGCCACCGATGACTGACGCGGCACTCAACGTCTTAATGATACTATCCTGTAATAAATAAAAATTAAATACATTTTCAGTAATTGCTTAAAATAATGTAATTTTTTAAAGTTTTATATCATATATTGTACACTGTCAGCCACTGATGGATAACAGGGAGCTCAACGTGTTAAGATATCTTACAGGAAAATTCCACCCCTTCAATGGTTGGTGAAAAAGCTTTACAAGGGGACCTTACGGTCTCGGAAATTCAAATCGGGATGAGACTCGGCAGATTTGGTAGTATACCTTAAGGGTATCCACACAGTAAAGCCTAAAAGCGCACTAGATAGAAGGTTCAGAGAAAACAGGCTCTAAAGTGTTACGCACAGCTTACAGTGGGTAAAAAAAGTCTCTGTACGAAAACCAAAGTTACAAATAAATTAGCATAATTTCTAACCTTTTACTTCATATCTTCAGTAACTACTGAAATATGTTTAATTTGATTCTTTAAAATAAGTTTATAATAAATGTGTGATTTTACTAAACGCAGGAAGAATTTAAATTGAAATATTTAGGAGATGTTGCTAAGTGCCATGCAAAAAAAGTTTCCGTACGCCATATGAAAATTAATTCTGGCGTTTTCCACAACAGACTTGTAGTAAATTTTCAATACTGAAGTATACGCAAGTGTCATGAAGACATGACAGCAGTAATTGTTTAATTTTAACTTGTTGCTGATTGTCTTAAAATGGAGTGCCTAAACCTATTCTTGAGTTGGTGATTCAGTTATGAAATGTTGGATTATCTATGACCAAAATTGTCGAAATCTTTAATGAATTGAACTCTAGAACAATATATTATTGAAAGACACCGATATGCTTCAAATTTTTGAGGATAGAGATCGATCAGGAAAATTTTCAAAGCTAAAACACTTGCATAAAAGAATTATCCTATAGTAAGATTAAATATAATCCGCGAATAAGTGCACCTGAAGTCGCACATGGCTTAAGAGTTGTTAAAAACATTGAGGACAATTCCCAAGTGACAATTTATGTGCACTGGTTAAGACGTTTTGCGTTGGAATTTCAAGATACACGTACCTATGCTTATTTCCTTTTACATAACGTAAATTGCCTATACCAGCAGCTCCATACACCCCCACACCATAACTTCTCCTCCACCGTGTTTTACAGTTCCACATAAATTATAAGTTAACATTTGTTGATTTCGTTTTCTCTTGACATTTACTCGATTATATGACTCTTGGATATTTAATTTTAATTCATCCCTAAAAAGGACTTTGCAAAGTTGATGCGCTTTTTATGTTTCAGGTACTTATATAAGGCTTCTTACGGGCTGCAAGTCCATTCAAACCCGCTATTTATAATAACATTTCTTACCGTTTGAGATGTCATTTCAATGTTTTTTGTCAATTTTCAAGCCATGTGCGACTTAAGGTGCACTTATTCGCAGATTATCTTGAACCTTGCTATAGGATATTTCTTTTATGCAAGCGTTTTAGCTTTGAAAATTTTCCTGATCGATCTCTATCCTCAAAAATTTGAAGCACATCTGTGTCTTTCAATAATATATTGTACTATAGACTTCAATATATTAAAGATTTCACATTTTTTTTTCATAGATAATCCAATATTTCATATCTGAATCACCAACTGACGAATAGATTTAGGATCTCCATTTTAAGACGATAAGCTACAAGCTAAAATTAAACAATTGCTGCTATTATGTCTTCTTGACACTTGCGTACACTTCAGTATTGAAAATTTACTGCAAGTCTGTTGTGGAAAACGCCAGAATTAATTTTCATATGGCTTACGGAAACATTTTTTTGCATGGCACTTAGCAACATCTCCAAAATATTTAAATTTAAATACTTTCTGCGTTTTGTAAAAACATACATTTATTAAAAATTTATTTTAAAGAATCAGATTTAACATATTTCAGTAGTTATTAAAGATATGAAGCAAAAGATTAAAAATTATGCTAATTTACTTATAACTTTGGCTTTCGTACGGAGACTATTTTTACCCACTTGATACTAAGAGAGATTTTTGCTCTGCAACTCCCGGTGGCTAAGTGGTCAGCGTGCTGGGTTCCCGTACGGGCGATCTGGGTTCGATACCTCGTGAGATATTTTTTTTTTTGTCCACTTATAGAGTAACTATTACAGCTAACTGAAATTTGAATTCAAGATAATAGTTTATTTTTAAATACGTAATGTGTTTTAATGAAGGTACATTAAAACTCTATTTACTACTCACACAAACAAGTGATTATAAATTTTGAAATATTATAAGCTGTTGAGAAATAAATGATTTTCGCAATAAACATGAAGAACCAGTTTCTATATGGAAGAGTAGGAGTGTTGTCCTATTGTACATAAGCAGGAAGTCAGAAATTTAAAAAACCCTAACTGTACTTATCGAACAATTGTTCTACCCTTACCCAACCCACTTTATAAATTGGAACCCGGATCGCCCGTATGGGAACCCAGCACGCTGACCACTTAGCC